>JAYJMF010000085.1:3097555-3111888 GCA_036873715.1 Salvia sclarea
TGGGCTTGGTAGTTGGCCAGTCGCTTTCAGCTTGGTCAGCGCCTTTCCCTTTTCGGCCATGCAACTCCTGCGCTCCTAGGCCTCCGCGTTTGGCTTTCTACCATTTCCGTGTAAGTCCTTTTGGACTTTGAAATTTAAATCCCGCCATGCTGTTGTCCTTGGCCAACACCATATCTGCACCTACCGACTCCTTCGGTTCTTCCTATTTGCTCAACCTGTTCTCCTGCTTCATTGTCCAGCTTCCAGCGTCTTGACCAGCTTTGAGGCGGTACCTTGTCTTGATCAAGTAGAAGGCGATAAAACGCGTTGATCAAGATCTTCAACTTGACACTTCCTTGCCTCTTTTCTCAAAGGTGGTAAGACTTGCCCAAGACCACGTTCACCTGTACCCTGCCCACGGGTGTCCTTCCAGACACCAAGATACAAACAAACACACACAAACAAGACTCGATCTAGCCTAAACAAAACACAAAAAAGAGCACGAAAAACGGGCTCGTCACACCTCTATCGACTTTTCTTTATAAAATTCTTATGTTTAATTATTAAGTTTTCCGTGCGTTCATAAATTTTTTTAGAATTTAAATGTGATACTTTTTCGAATCCCACCCACAGTAACAAGTCGGTAAATCCGCATAGGATGGGGGTACCGGACTGCTAGTCTTGAACAGGTAAAGAATATGACAGACTTAATGAAAAGAGCGCATAATTCTATTTTCTTCTTATTTATTTATATGATAAGAAATGCGCATTTCGTATATTCATCAAATCTGATGTAAACAACAGTGTTCCAAATTCCAATTAGTAGTAACTTTCCGAAAAGAAAAAACATTAGACAAGTCTTGTATAACGAGTAAATCTAATAGTGGTTAGTGATTCGATTTCAACCACAGGATTAAATAAATTCTTTATGACTTCTCATTAATATGGATAAACATTGCGCTCTCTCTCTCTCTTTCCCCATTATATCTTTTCTCTAAATTTGTATTGGTTTTGCAGACTACAAGTGCAAAGTTTTAGCATTACTGTAAGAACTTCAATTAATTTTTTTAAAAAAAATGCTAATTGCACACGAGTTAATTTGCTTATATGGAAACCCCAAGTATTTACGATCACCTGAATTAAACGAGCAAATTTTGCATAAAATTTTATTTACGACAAAAATAGTTTTTTTTTTATTTTCCAGTAAATATTCTACATAAACACTCACCAAATTTCTGCATTTATCATTACCAGTTAAGCGAATTATCTAGAACTAGAAGCACCATTAAAGGGGATTCTATTATTCTATACATAGCCCCCAATTTACTCACTATAGCCCCCTTTATTAAAAAAATATTAAAATTATTATTAAATTACTATTTTAGCCTTATACAACTTTTAATTTAAATATTAATGAAATAATTGTTTCAACACTCAACTGTATAGGTATAGCCTCCAAAATCTGATGAAACAAAAATACGCAGCCCCAAAATGTGAAAGTAGGAGTGTCAACGGGCGGGTAAAACCCGAACCGAAACCGTTTGATTTGCTACGGTTCCGGATTCGGAACCGCCCGTTGCCTTTCGGTTCTGGACCGGAACCGGACCATACACTTTAAGGCTAAGCGGTTTTGGGCCGGGTAATTATCCATGGTTCTAAATTACCCGGCCCAATTACCAAAGGTCCAAAATTACCCAAAGTCCAAATGCAAAGTGTTGAACGGCTTAACAGTAACGCGAATGAGCGGTTATATTACTGTGTGAGGCTATAAATACTACTCCCTCCGTCTCTCAATTGTTGGTGCACATTCCTTTTTGGAATGTCCCACCATCTTGGTGCATTTCCTTTTCTGGACATTTTTACCACACACACAACTTTAAATATAATATATTTTTATCACTACTTTATACAATTTACACTATTTTTTCAACTCTCCTTAATTCCCGTGCCGAAAAGAAATGCACCAACAACTGAGGGACGGAGGGAGTAATTTTTTAAATTACCATCCACCCAAGATAACTTGAACCTTCGACCTTTTGGTTCCATAAAATTTGTGAAAAAACGATTGAAAGATGGGATGTTAAAAAAAATAGTGACATGGTTTTTGAAAAGAGTGCCGAAAAATGAGATACAAAATATAATTAATTTATAATAATAATAATAATTAATTGTAAATAGGAACAGTGCATGTGCTTTCGCGTGGCTAAATTTGTCTCGAATCAATCGAGAGTTTTATAAAATCAATATATGCCAAAAGACTAGTGAATATGCTGTGTCACCACATATTATTTTTCTTTTTCCGGATAATAGTCAATATCAATCCTATAATATACAGCAGCATTCTTTGTTTTATTTTATATTTTATCTATTAAGCTCTTGCATATGTATTCAGTATAATCTAACATGTACATAAATATTGATAGTGAAATGAAGTACGGCTGGAATATTATTTTTGTAGGATATATTTTTCTGTCTTTTGTGATTGATTTTCTGTAGTAAAAGTTTCATTTTCAAATTCATTAAATCCTTGTCAAAGTTTAATCTTTTTTTTTACACATAGACGATTAATAGCCTAACATAGAGAATCTTACATATAGTTATCTTTATCTTTGGCCTTTTGCTTTTCGTGCACAATTTTTTTTTCAAATTTATTTTTTTAGGGAATTTTTTATTCAAATTCTTTGGGAAACTATGACACGGCAATGGCACTAACACTATATTTGGCGTGGAATTTAAAATAAATAAATAAATTAGTATGTTTTACTAATAATATTGAACCAAAACTATTTACTACTCTCTTGTTCCAATATATAGACCCATTTTCCTTTTTTTAATATTTCAAGTTATTGGATAGACTTATATGCATAAAAGTAATTATTTTTTTGTTCATTTATTAATATACGCATATTTAATTCTTTGAGCGGCATTAGCATTAATTTATGGCCGTCAAAGATTAATAACTATGAATATTTATATATTAGTAAGTCCATTTGTATAATTGTCGTTTCTAATGATTTTTTAATTGTCTTTTTCAATGATTTTCTATTTAAGGAGATTAAGACTTCACAATGATTATATTATACTAGTGACTTGCTTGAGAGATTGTACTTTTTTTTTGCCGACTGCGTTCACTAGTTTCTAATATCATATCATTTTTTTTACTATTGATTATGATAATGACTGGTTATGTTATGCCAGCCATTTCCTTAAGTTCCAAATAATTAGAAAATATAGTTAAAAAAAATTTGTCACAATTATTTAGCTAAACCGACAATCAACCATGCCAAGCCAAATAACAATACTATTCGATTTGATTCCACTTATCAATTTACTTTACATTGATTCGACTTTTCCTTCTTTTTCACAAAGTTAACTTTTAATTACTCTGGAAATCAATCCGATTATTTTTTAACTTAAAAGTTAGAACCGAATCAAATATATTTACTTACATAAAAGTAACATAATATTTATTTTCTTATTAATCGAGTCGAGTTCACAAGCTCATTTTATGACTAAGTGTAACATAATATTCATTATCTGATTTCATTATCCATTTTAGTATGGTTTTTGTACTTCCCCTCCCTTTTTTTAAGTGACACCGTGACATGTTATTTTTGTGCACGCAGATAAATTTATTTTACTATTTTGTGTCTAAAGTAGTGTGACCTATTAAAATTGACTAACTATTGCAGACAAACTTGTTTCCGTCGCTATTTATGGCGATTCTTATAAGTGGTAGTAATAATATTGATTCCATTATTATTTGTGGTGATCTTTTCCGTCGTTATTCCGTCGTTATTTAAATCGTGACGTTCCAGGTTGAGTACCCGATCGACGTCTCCCCGACGTCCGACGAGCACTTCAAGCACTGGAAGTACGTGACCTACAACTTCACGATGTCCTACTTCTGGTCGCCGTTCCTCGTCCGGTCGGCCGAGCGGGACCCGAACGGGCCGACGAACACGGGCCTCTTCAACCTCTACCTCGACGAGCCCGACCCGTCGTGGGCCTTCCACGTCCACGGCTACGACTACCTCGTCCTCAACGCGGGCCACTGGTTCACCCGCACCGCGGTCTACTACGAGGGCGGCCGCGTCGTCGGCTGCCGCTACTGCCAGCTCGCCAACGTCACCGACCTCCCCCAGACCTACGGCTACCGCCGGGCCTTCCGGGCCGCGTTCCGGGCCCTCGAGGGCTTCGGGGGCGCGACGATCCTGCGGACCTTCGCGCCCTCCCACTTCGAGGGCGGCGAGTGGAACGCCGGCGGCGACTGCCGGCGCCGGCGGCCGCGCCGGAGCAACGAGACGGCCCTCGACGGGGCGGCCCTCGACATGTACATGACCCAATTGGAGGAGTTCCGGGCCGCGGAGAGGCGCGGGAACAGGAGAATGAGATTGATGGACGCGACGCAGATGATGTTGCTCCGGCCCGACGGGCACCCGAGCAGGTTCGGGCATCGGCCCGATGAGAAGGTTGTGATGTATAATGACTGCGTGCATTGGTGCCTGCCCGGCCCGATTGACTCGTGGGCAGATGTTTTGCAGCATATGTTGAAAATGGAGGCCCGGAGATGGTATGAGGAGAAGAAGAAGATGCAATGATTAATTAATTGATTGATTGATTATTTTTGTTCTTTTTTTTTTTTTGGGTGATTATTTGTTTCAATTGCAAGTGTATTGAGTTAGGGGAAGTTTGTAATGTAATAGTTATGTGTTTATGGGTTATCTCATCTCATCTATAATCCATGTTGTAATAGATTAGGATTAAAGAGCAATAATAAGTGAAATTATTGAACCCTTATGATTGAAGGTCTACTTAGAACATCAGTTGGAATATGTACCACACACTACGTTACACACGCATACAACAGTAACAAATAAGCAACGCATAACACACAATATGGTAACCCAGTTCGGTGATCAACCATCTACGTCTGGAGGGCTTCGCCCAAGGGAAACACTTCACTATGGAGATTTCTTATCAATTTTAAAATTTGAATTTATCTTTAAATATAGTATAGATAAGTACAAAGCTCGTGTATTTGTATACAATCAATTGGTTTCAAAAATGTTACTCCCTCCATCCACGAAAGGTGTGATATAATTTATCTTTTGATTGTTCATTAAAAGTGTCACACTTTCTATTTTAGTATATCAACCTATTTTATCTGCTTGTATTTTTACCTTTAAAACTTGTATTTATTAACACAAACATATAGGTTGATTGGCATCCAAAACCATTTTATCATAATTTATCTCCTTATATTTTATCATTCTCCTTCTATCTAATCACATAATATCTACCACCTATTTTTTTTAAAAACGTATACCGGTTAAGAATATCACACTTTTCGTTGATGGAGTGAGCAGAGTTATATAATAATTAGAATTTGCCTCCGTATGATGCACAACAATAATTATAATTTACTGAAATAAATAAAATTACAACTACAAAATTAGATAAAAAGAACTAAGATATCGAAATATGAAATATCGTAGAATAAATTATATATAATATCAACTAAAATCATGAATTATTGAAATCTTAACAAAGGTATCATAGTGGACAATGTTTTACTCTAAAATGTTAATGTAACTTGTCTTTTATAAATATTATTTTTAAAAAGTAAATATCACTTTAGATCACAAACTATTTTTGTACTATCTATTACTACCCTAAACTATTAGAAATAATTTTTTAAATTTCAAACTATCGATTTTGTATCAATTGTACCCCGCTTTTATTTTTCAGCAACGAAAAATTGACGTGGGCGCGTGGGAATGCCACCGTGTAATTTATTTATATTTTTTAGTTGTGACATGGCATAGAAACTAAATAAAATGGGAAAAAGAAGACATTGGCCTACCAAAAGGCTAGATCCATTTCGCCGTTGCGCGCATCGGAGAAGTCTATACGAGTGGGGAGGCTTAACCGCCGTCGCCGGAGACCACAAAAGCGAGCCGAAGGAGATTAATGAGTCGGCCGAGACGACACCATCGTGCTCGGCCGTGTCACGGCCGTCGTCTTCGGGGAGGAATTAGAAGAAATGGATATTTCTCAAGGATCTCCTACACCGGAGCAAGAGCGAGCTTGTGAGCCATTTTCTGAGTCATAAAATAAGGAGTAAATATCATTTTAAACCCTGAATTATACACATGTTACTAAAAATATCATGAACTTTAATAAATACTTTTTTAAACCCCAAACTATTGACTTTTAAAAATACCTTGGACTCATTTTTCGCCTCCAAAATCCTCGAAAATTTAGATTTTCAACGCGGAAACTTGGATTTCTCGGCGAGTCGTAAAATGAAAGTATAATATCTTTAAAGAAAAACCAAATTTTCAATCAGTATACTTGAATTTCTCTTCGAAACGAAAAATGAATGTTGGATATTTTTGATAAAAAGCCTATAGATTGGGGTTTGAAAAGATACTTGTTAAAGTTCGAGTTATTTTAGATAAAAAGTCGATAGTTTGGGGTTTAAAAAGATATTTATTAAAGTTCAAGATATTTTTGATAAAGTGTGTATAGTTCGCTGTTTAAAGTGATATTTACTCTAAAATAATCTTGTTTTAAAATAAACATAAATTACATTGTGGCATTCCAGCACGCTACATCAACTTTCCGAAGCCGGAAAATGAAGCGGGGTACAATTGATACAAAATCCATAATTTGGGATTTAAAAATTATTTACCTTTTTTAAAAAATGTTTTTTTTCCTAATCTTCACATCCCATGAACCCACCATCATTTTGAAGATATGGAGTATTATGTAATAGATCATTAATTTTGAAAAAATTATAAATTTATCTATAAAGTTCAAATCAATTTCAAAAATTTGTATTTAATATTTATAGTAATATAGATGTGCCTTCATAAATTTATTTGGGCTGTTTTTGTAATATACAGGAAGTTGTATTGCCGAAATATAAAAAAAGAAAAATAAAAAAAGCGAGACGGCCGGAAACAAACACACAAAGGGGAAGAATCGGTGTCGAAGTGTAGACTCAAAAAGATCTGTAAAATCCCACTTTCTCTCTTCACCTCAAAATCAGCAGCAAAATCACCGGCGATGGGCGGCGGAGAAGCAGAGGATCCGCAGAAGCTGAAGCGGATTGCGGCGGCGGCCTACGATTACGACCGCGACTCGCGCTGGGCGGATTATTGGTCGAACATCCTCATCCCCCCGCACATGGCCTCCCGCAACGACGTCGTCGACCACTACAAGCGCAAGTTCTACCAGCGTTACATCGTAATGATCTCTTCCTCGATGTGATTTCGCGCCTTGCTTTTGGGTTTGGGGTTTAATCGGGATTTAATTGCTTTTTTTTTTTCGCCGATTGGATTGTGTTGGAGGCTGAATTGTGAATTGAGATTTTTAGGGCTCGATTTTGTGTAGTTTCTGTGTTCCTTTACTTTCTCACTTGATGAATTTCTTCTTGCGTAGTAGTGGAGAAGATGTTTAAGATCCTTGCACTGTTCAGAACTATATGTTTTTGTTGATTGTGGTCTGGACTTTTCCCCGATGCAGATATTGATTTGAAATTGGGCTGTTTTCGAGCTGTATTGCTTATGAGGTCCGATTGTTATCGTTTTCGAGCTTCGGATTTGCGTCATTGACTTCTTTCATTGTTTTGATTGATGTGAAATTCCTCATTTGAGTGTACTGCCATGGGGCTTTTACTTGGAGTGGTAGAATAGATGGACAAACATAATAAAGCTAATCCACTGTTTATGTTGATGACTGAATTGAGATTTTGTTTTGGGGGCTCGATTTTGCGTAGTTTCTAGTTCTTAATTGACTTCCCTAGTTGAATCTTTTTCTTCTAGCGTAGTAATGGAGAAGATATTTAAGATCCTTGCACTGTTCAGAGTCATATGTTGTTGTATGTTTTTTATTTAATTGTTGATTGTGGTCTGGACTTTTCCCTGATGCAGATTTTCTTTTTCTGAAATTTGGCTATTTTTGAGTTGTATTACTTATGAGGTTTCGATTGTTATAAATATTGAGCTCTAGATTTGCGTACTTGACTTCCTTCTTTGTTTTAGACAGGTGTGAAAATGCCCTATTTGAATGTAACTAGGCTTTAGGCTTAAATGATGCCAGAATTGCCTTTTGTGTTAAGTGATAATTGGGATAACAGAATTTATTGCTTGATGTAATTCTATCATGATGCCAGAATTGCCTTTCGTGTTAAGTGATAAGTGATAAGGCATTTAGGGGGTGTTTACTTTGAGTGATAGGATTGATAGATAAAAATAATCCAAGATAATCCTCCTTTTACTTTGATGGATCGATGATGGATTCATGAACTTTGAACTTGTTTGACCATCTTATCCTTCAAATACTCAATCCTATGTTCTATCAATCGTCAATCTACACTATCACTCAAAGACTCAAAGTGAATGCCCCTTGAGAGTCTTATTTTTATATGGTCCTTTGAGGGAGGGATTAGAGTTGTAGGGACAATGTTTAGTGGCTTATTTGTTCTACTTAACGTTCATACGCCGTGTATCAAGTTTATTTGTTTTTAATTATTCAGGATCCTGATCTAGTTGTCGAGGCAATGACAACCAGTAGCTCATCCCAGTCGGCGGCAGCATCACAACCACCACAGCAGTCCTCATCATCAACTACTCAGACGAGTGATACTCGCCAAAGGAGTTCAGGTGCCAGTCACAATTTTTACCTTTTATTAGTGTTATGAGTATTGGGTTTATGTTTTTGTTTAGAAGCTAGTTATTCTTTGATGTGAAACCTATTGGAAAATGGTCGTGTAGGGTCCTCTACTAGAGCATCAGGGGCATCAACTACCCCACCTACAAATTCTACATCGTTGCGTTGGGATCAACAGACAATTCAATTTTCTGTCAATGCTTGGGTATGTTAGGTTCCTTGGTACTAAGACGCAGGAATTCATCGTCTTTCAGCTGGTGGAGTTTGCTTGAGTATTTCATGTTTTTTCTGGCAGGTCTTTGCGGTGGCAGTTCTTGCAATTTTTCCACTTGTTCCGAGGAACCTCTCAAATCGCGCATACCGGCTTTCCTTTTTGGGGACTGCATGTTCTTCCTTGTATTCATTATATTCACTATATGGTGTAATGTTCTAGATTGTCCCGTTTCCCAAATATGTCATTTAGGTCAGAATGCTCTATATTGTTGACAATTTCTAACTGTGCGATTAATGCTTTTGCTTGCAGAAACCTAGAGCATGGAACTTGCAGGCTTTGCAAGTGTGGTTCCAGTCGGTGATAGTCACCAAAGACTTTATGTACTCGATCTACTGCCTTACCTTTGTCAGTTCACATCTGTGTCTCAAATGTTAGTCCGACCTTGTACTTCTTTCTGTTCTTTCTGTCTTATGCTTTTTGATATATGATTTGGTTCATCAATGTAAACAAGTCGGCTATTTAATTCTGCGCAGTTGCCTTACTTCCTATAATGTGTCGGGCCCTTGAGCATGTGGCGAAGTTCCTGAGGCGTAACTTTAGCAGATCCACCTTGTACAGGTAAGAAACCTTGTGTTTGTCATGCAGTTGCTCAAAATACTCTTTATAGTTAAAATTGTCCTGTGTCCTGCTTTGCAATATGAACTTAGAAATAGAAAGTAATTTATATTCCTTTATTTATGGCTATATTTGTCTCCTTTGCAGAACCACCAAATCTGTTTTGCTTAATTTTGAATATCCACAAGCATTTCCTAATTGATAGAAAACAAACATTTTAATGATTTTAGGTGAATTCTGACACTCCATATTTTTGTAATGAATCATAGATATTATTACCTTGGACCCAGGTATAGATTGGGTAGTAACATACTATCTGTTATATTTGTGATAAATACATTAGTGGATGTTTAATATTCCTGTGGTAGAGTGTGATATTCTCTTAATTGGATTGTCTCGTAAATTATCTTATAAAGGGAGAAGAGATAAGGAAAATGTAGGAAACGCTTAGGTGAAATTTATTCCTACATGTTATTTTCTTCAATTTTGTCATGTTTATTCCTTCCTTGTAGCTTTTGTAAGCCAAGATAATTGTACAATTTTGATGCATGGTAAAAACAACTTGTCATTTTGGAACGCTGTTTCTTGGACATTTTTATGACTTATTTTATCGAATTTTGCAGGAAGTACTTGGAAGATGCTTGCATTTGGGTAGAAGCCAATACAACTACTCTTAGCATTCTCTCCTCACAGGCTGAAATTGGGCTTGGATTCCTCCTGATTATATCTCTGTTATCGTCAGTATTTCTAGTTTCCCTTCTTTATACATTTGCTTTAATTCATAACAATTTCATAGTTTCTCTCTGAAAATAATAATAAAAACTTCCATTGCTTGCTATGATTATCTGCAGGTGGCAGCGCAATATTATACAATCATTTATGTACTGGCAGGTAATTTTTCTCATTTATTTGGAGCGATAATCTCCTTCATATTTCATTCCTTAACTTTTGCTTTATCTTCTTTTGGGTTTTAATACTAGTTGTGGCAGCTAACAACAGTGACTGCAATTAGTTGTATGAATTTTATCTCCTTCAAGTCTATGGGTTCTTTGGTAGTATGGATTGAGCAGATCCTTAGACTAGTTCTTATGATTCAATTTATTTCTCTCCCATTATCATCCTCATTTAGTAGGCTTAAGACTGGCTATCGTTTTCTTCGATCAAGAGCTAATGTTGGTAACAGGATAGACGCCTATTTTTTACTCTTCTCTTCGAATGCATACCTTGCTAAAACCAAAATTGCAGAGAAGTTCTTACGGTGTTTGTGATATCTTTCTTTTGCAGCTATTGAAGCTTATGTACCATGCTCCGGCCACTGCTAGTTACCACCGAAGTGCATGGTCTAACATTGGGAGAGTGACGAATCCGTTGATCCAGCGCTACGCCCCGTTTTTGAACACTCCAATGGCGACCGTCCAGAAATGGTGGTTAAGGTGAAGTCTGGAGAGGAAGAGATCAACGGAATGGCAAAGTAAGTAATCCGTATCCAAAAACGCCCAGAATTTTGTATTTTCGACTAAAAGCAGTTGGACTAAATCTTACTCATGAATGCCAACTAATAATCACTTAAAACCTCACTTCATGTAGCTCCTAATGACAGATATGAATTGACTAGGAAGGGATTTTTCGTTTCAGTTTGTTTTGTACCTTTATTTTACAGTCATATAGTTGATTATTGTTATTATTTCTTGCATATGGTTATAATTCCAGTTATAATGACTTCCTATATGGGACACTTTTTTATGATTGCTTTTTGTGGATTTTTTGCAACCGTTTACGACTCCCACAATTAGAGTGAGATCTCTTTTGTTATAAATTTATCATTAGAAAATGAGGACTAAGAAAAGATGGGCAGACTTTAACTTACAATGTACGAATATATATTTTTTTTTAGTTCTAGGAAATAAATAGTATGAGGGAGATGGGATGATTGAAAATTAAAAACCTGGGTTGCTGACTGCAGATCGCGATTGGGTAGACGATGAGCGACGACAGTAGTAATAATATTTATTTTGATAAAATCAGGGGGCTTAGCCCACTGGCCATCGGGTTCCTCCCTTAGTGGAAGACCTGGGTTCGATTCCATTTGGGAACGAATTTGGAGTTATAAGGAGGATTGGTGAAATATTTTTGGAGTATGGGGTGCTTGGTGAACTAATTTCTTAACTTCTAATAATTAACTTTGTTCCTTTAAAAAAAAAATTGATAATAAGAATTTAATTTGGAGTTATACCTTCTTCAATTTTCACAAGACATAATAAATGTCAAGGTATATACAATGTGTTTTTTTAAAAAAATATGAGTAATTATAGGAGATTATTGTAAAAAAAAAATACTCTTTCTGTCCACCAAAAACTGGCACTTGTTTCTCCTTTGGGTCGTCCATAAAGAATATGCTTTTCCTTTGAACATGGATCTTACACAATCATCCAAACTTTTCCCACTATACTATCCACTTATTTACAAAGGGTGATTCTATTTACAGCCCCCATATTACTCTCCATAGCCCCTTGAATAAAAGATAAAAAAAAAATATTCAAATAAAAGTACTATTACGCCTCTTTAGCCACCAAATCGAAATACCAGAAGAAAAGCCTCCATTTGCTTCGTTGCAGCCCCCTCCATTAACCCAGCCATGCCAGCTCCCATCACCACAAAAAGAAATAAGAGAAAAAGCATTTTCTTAAGAATTAGCATTTCCAATTAAATTTAATTTTGAAATTAAAATATCTGCATTTCCAATTAAATTGAATTTGAAATCTTGCAGATCATTCTTTGAGTTTGAGGTGCTTGAGTTTCTGATAAAAGTAATATCAATATATATTTTCTTTTTGAAAAAAAAAATCTCATAATGTCTCTATTCTAAGGTAAAAAAATATCAAATAAAGAAAATAACGAAGAGAAAATAAAAAAAAAGACTATATTCTAACTTCTAAAGTTATTGCTCAAGCAACTAAAAACAACACATAGCTGCTAAAAAGTAGAAATACTGGTTGTATCTCAAAATTCGCCGGTTGAAGTTTGTGAGAATGAAAAAGGCGTCACTTTTTGTTTCGATTCCATTATTACTCGACCGCGGGAGAAAAGAGAGGTTGAGACTTTGTAACCGTTCTTGGTCGGGAATTTGTATTTCTTCTGTGCAAGGATTGGAATTGGAAAATATAATGTTTTTATGAGGGCAAAATAGGAAATTCAAATAAATAATTTTATTTAATTAATATTTTAGGGCTATGAAGAGTAAAATGGTGGCTATGTTTAGAATTACCCTTCTGATTGTGTAATATCATCAAATCTTCGTTAACATGTGCTACTGCCATTTTGTAATTAAAATTGTCACATGCAGTTTGATTGGAGGGGCAAAGCAGCGGCCGCACCTAGACTTTCTATTCAGTCTGTAAGATGAATTTTAAAACTAAAATTAAAAATAAGTAGTAGTTTTAATACAACTATAACTTCATTTAAATTGTGTTATTATATTAAAAAAATGGAGTAGGACCACCTCATAATATGTCTTTACCTAAATAATAATATACTACTGTAACTAAATCTTCTCAATTGTGAAGAAGGAATTGCATACAAAGCTTTCTTTGATTTAAAGTTTAGTACTTCATCATATGGTACAATATTAAAATATCTTTCTAATTAATGGCACGCCATTATAAATAAGAATCACATTAAATAATAATAATTTAATAGTAACGAAACTCGAATAATATAGGATATCAACTTTTTTATTTGAGAATAAAATCTACTACAATACATGTATATGTATATGTTGGTAAAATATGTGAAAATTGATATATCTCGTTTTAATTATTCCAAAATTCTTTTAGATTTTGTCTTAGTTATTTAGACTTAAATGTTTTGGTCTTTAGAATAGACTGGAGTTCTGAAGACTGAAGTTCTGAAGATTAAAGTTCTGAAGATTGAAGACTCGAAGACTGAGGTTCAATAAGCAAGAGAAACAGCATGAGAGGTTCTACAAGTGGCAACTGAACTCTCTAAGTTCAGTATAAAGTTTCGTCAAAACTGAAGTTTCCTCAGTAAGTTACTGATGCCACGTGGAAAGCTGTCTATTTCAAAGGAGAGTCAGCACATTAAATGCGAAAGATTTGAAGATCGTCTTCTCTCCAAAAATAGCCCAAAGACCTTACCTTTTTGGTGTAAAACATTTCTAAGTACTCTTTACCTTACTTCTTGGAATCACGTCGGATCCGAAATATAGGAAAGAGAAATTCAAGCTGCAGATGTCCTCACAGTTCTTTGTCTCTCAACAGCAGATTTGAAGATACGATCTCTTCCAACGGATCTATTTTTTTGAAGACGCTTGTAAATAGAGGACTTCTCCAACACTTGAAGGTAACCGACTCAAGGCATAAGCTAAAACTATGCTATCAAAAGTCAGTTCAAGCGTTCAAATCCACATCAGTTTGAGTCGAAGAAGAGAACTCTGTTTTCAGTGTCAAAAACTCTTAGTATTCAACTAAGATCATTTCTTGTTCTCTTAGAAAGTCTAAGCCCCTACTTTCTCATCCTAAGCTTAGATATCCTTGTTACAGAGAGTTTGTTCTCTGTAATTAATTGGAAGTTTTTCAAACCCCTCCTTTTCAAAGTTAGAGAAGAGCGAGTTTGAGTGCGTGTTCGAGACAGGTGTCTGAACACTAGGTTTGTCTCGACCCAACTACTTAATTAAAGATTTAACTAAGTAATCAAGTCGCGACCTACTTAACTTATCATAATGAGGATTTTAGTTGTGAAAATAATATTTGATAAAGGAAATTAAGTAATGATTTACAAGATATAGCTACTTTAAATTTTCAAAGTAAGGTAAAATTTTGTAAAAATT
>JAYJMF010000085.1:3125875-3137206 GCA_036873715.1 Salvia sclarea
TTTATTGATATTATTGAAAGTTCAGGATAATTTTGGTACAAAGCACATAGTTTAGGATTTAATTTGATATTTGCCCTTATATAAAATGTAAATACTTAATATAATGCATATAGTTAGGGTTTTTGTGCTTTTGAAGATTGTCGTGCAACGCCTCCCTCCTTTCTTAATCCCTCAGTTTCGGCCTCCGTTCTCAACCCTTCGACGAGCGGCCTCTGCTCTCAATCCCTCTCCAGCGGCACAGCAGCGGAGCCCTCTGTCGCGACGTTTTCAGCTCGTCACACCGCCCATAGCAGCCCCACGCAGCTCGCAATGCACCGACAACCCCTCTGCGCTACCCTGTCTCCGACTCCGGTGACTTTCTAGTAGTATTTGTGAAAGAAGGCAACTTTTTTTTTTCAAAATCACATAAATTGCTTGTTGTTAAGAACAGTGTCAGTTTTGTGAAAACCGACCGGTTTTTTTGCGGTTGGAATTTTCCATTCGGTCGGTGCGATTCATATTTTATGCGGTCGGTTCGGGATGCGGTTTAGGGAAATATGGTCGGTAGGTTGGTCTAAAGTATGAACCGCACCGGCCGACTGGAAAATTCCAACAGCAAAAAAACCGACCGACCGATGCACACCCCTAATTGAAGAATGGTGTTGTCTTCATTTACAAGTGAAAGGTTTATTGTTCAGAGCTCACTGTTGCCTCATCCCTAATAAAAAAGTAATGTTTGTATATATATATACGTAATATTGACACAAAAAGAAGTATGATTCATATACTCCTTCAAGAGAAATTGTTCCTACGGAAGCCCAAACATATATTTTTGGAAGATCAAATATAAACTTTGTCCCGCAATAACTATATATAAAGAAGTATGATTTCCATACTCCTTCAAGAGAGATTGTTCCTATGGATCACCCACCCATACATGATTATTCATTTAATTAAGATTCAACGTCACAAACTCTACTGTAAAATAAGCACTTTTGAATATATATAACTAAGTAATACTCCATCATACAATAAGCAATACGTTTTCTGCTTTATTTTATACTGTTATCATTTGTTTACTTTAGGAATGATAGAAAAGGAATCAAATTAATCTATTTAACTGATTATTTTATATATCATTTAAATACTCAATTTTTTATGTATCATCAATCTATGTTATCATTCAAAATAAATGTCCGTTCATAATTTATAATACCATCGTATGGAATAAGTGAAGATGATGTCACACGTGTACAAAGATTAGACAATAATATTTTATAAAATAATTATTTAATAACTAATATACTATGCATGTGTTGAATCAGTATGGCGAGTAGTTAAATTGTATACCTTATTATCATATCATATTATCCTATATATAGGAAGTCATCACAAAATTAATAAATAACTGAACATGATATGGTATGCTATGTGCTTTAGTATTAATCAGTAAATACGTTATATTTCTCTTCAATTTAATCCTGATTACTTGGAAAGATATTTTGTCAAGTAACGTTATAAAATAAGGATGATAGTTCTTATAATAACACAAGAAATCCATGTATAATTAATATTGAAATATCGGTTTGATATAAATTATTTGAAAAAAGAAATTAATGAACTAGGAGTATGATTTATAAGTATAGATTAGGCAGATATTTTTAATAGTGAATGATAAAATATAGTCATCAATTTCAGATCATATAAATCGTACCCATTTTGACATAAATATCCTCGTCACCCAAACTCAACTCAGCCCTCCCCAAAAATTTGGCCAAGTTGGGACCACGGACACTGCATGAATTCCGGCAGCGGCTCTGTTGACAGAGAAGAGAAAAACAGAGACGGGAGATCTAACTGCGGTGGTGAATGTGTAAGGAGCCCTTTAAGAGGAGAAGAAAAGGTGGTGCCAGGTTTCAAGTTTGTTTTATTTTTCACTAAGGGTAATTTTGCCCCATTCACTTTAAATTTGGGTAGAATTAGTATGGTTGTTTTTTATTTTATTTTTCAAGTGAAAATTGGGTAATTTTCACTCATTTTCATTATGGTCATTGGTCAGTATTATTACTTTCTCCTGTTGGGAAAAAAAAAGTGAAAGTGGAACTGATTGACCGAAAACAAGGGATTAAAAAATTTTGACTGGTGCAAAAAGGAGATGCCGAAAAAGCAGAGGGAATATACGGCGGAGATCCCATCCGGCAACCATGCCATATAAATACACCATTCCATTCTCCTACTTCACCTCCACATAACTCCATCCATCATTCTCCATATTTACTTTTCTAACTGCACCACTCTCTCTCTCCTTCTCTAAACAGGTGAGTGATCTCAGTATTTCCACATTTAATTTATGTATGATATCAGATTTTATAATATGTTTGTCTCTTTTATATGTGATTTTGTCGAGCAAAATAACTCAGCTTATATCTCGATGCATGCAAAGGTGATGAATATTTCTTGGTGCCAGTTAGATCAATTGAAATTTGATTTTCCTCATCTCTTGATTCGTATATCACATATATAAAGTTGGTAGTCTAACATGTTCCGATGGAGACGATTGATACATGAATCATCCGTACGTGAGTGTTTATAGGATTTTTTTCACTTCCAAATAATATTAGTACGTATTAGATGATCGATCTTTGATGTGCTTGTTGATGGTGGATTTGTTGCAGATAATTAATAGAAAATATATAAATCCGAAATGGCGGACAACAATCTGAAGGTGCTGAACGCGCTGGACGTGGCGAAGACGCAGTGGTACCATTTCACGGCGATCATCATAGCGGGAATGGGTTTCTTCACGGACGCGTACGACCTGTTCTGCATCTCCCTTGTGACGAAGATGCTGGGTCGCATCTACTACCACAAGGAGGGATCTCCCAATCCGGGGTCCCTCCCTCCCAACGTCTCTGCCGCCGTCAACGGCGTGGCCCTCTGCGGCACCTTGGCGGGGCAGCTCTTCTTCGGGTGGCTGGGCGACAAGATGGGGCGGAAGAAGGTGTACGGCCTGACCCTGATGGTGATGTGCATCTGCTCCATCGCCTCGGGGCTCTCCTTCGGTCGCGACGCCAAGGCCGTGATGGCGAGCCTCTGCTTCTTCCGGTTCTGGCTTGGGTTCGGCATCGGGGGCGACTACCCCCTCTCCGCCACCATCATGTCCGAGTACGCCAACAAGAAGACCCGCGGCGCCTTCATCGCTGCCGTGTTCGCGATGCAGGGGTTCGGCATCCTGGCGGGCGGCATCTTCGCCATGGTCCTCTCCGCCGCCTTCGACGCGGCCTTCCACTCCCCTCCCTACCAGGTGGACCCGGTGGCCTCCACCATCCCCCAGGCCGACTACCTCTGGCGGATCGTCCTCATGATCGGCGCCCTCCCGGCTCTCCTCACCTTCTACTGGCGCCTCAAGATGCCCGAGACCGCCCGCTACACCGCTCTCGTCGCCAAGGACGCCAAGAGGGCGGCCTCGGACATGGCCAAGGTGCTCCACACTGACATCGAGGCTGAGCAGCACAAGGTGGAGTCCATGGCCCGCCGCCAGGAGGGGTACGACCTCCTCTCCAAGGAGTTCCTCCGCCGCCACGGTTCCCACCTCCTCGGTACCACCTCCACGTGGTTCCTCCTCGACATCGCCTTCTACAGCCAGAACCTCTTCCAGAAGGATATCTTCACGGCCATCGGCTGGATCCCCGCCGCCAAGACCATGAACTCCATCCGCGAGGTCTACACCATCGCCCGCGCACAGACCCTCATCGCCCTCTGCTCCACCGTCCCCGGCTACTGGTTCACCGTCGCCCTCATTGACGTCATCGGCCGCTTCACCATCCAGATCGCCGGCTTCTTCTTCATGACCGTCTTCATGTTCGCCCTCGCCATCCCCTATGACCACTGGACTAAGCCCGACCACAGGATAGGCTTTGTGGTCATGTACTCGCTCACGTTTTTCTTCGCCAACTTCGGCCCCAATGCCACCACCTTCGTCGTGCCCGCCGAGATCTTCCCCGCCAGGTTCCGCTCCACTTGCCATGGGATCTCAGCCGCGTCGGGGAAGCTTGGGGCCATCGTGGGGGCCTTCGGGTTTCAGTTGCTGGCGCAGAGCCAAGACCCCAAGAAGGTGGATGCTGGCTACCGTCCAGGAATTGGTGTCAAGAATTCTTTGATAGTTTTGGGAGTGGTCAATTTTCTGGGCTTGTTGTTCACATTCTTGGTGCCTGAGGCCAAGGGTAAATCTTTGGAGGATTTGAGTGGGGAAAATGAGGAGAATACGACTGAGCCATGAGATTCATCATTACCCTTTCTTTTCTTTTCTTCTTTTTTGGAGAAATTAAGGTTAGGCGTTTTAATTTTCTGGTAGGATAATGATGTGTATTTAGTGGTTTAGTTCTTTGATTAACTGTACTAGGTTAGTGAGGGAGTGATGATGATAAGTGTGTAATGTGTCTCTGCCAGAATCATTAATAACCAAGTTTTCGTGTTTCTTATTGTTCAATTTTTGAGTAATTCTAGTGGTTCAGAGAAAAAGAGTGTGATGATTATTGTTGGTGTGCTCTCACCATATTTTTGTTCCATCGAGATGTATGTATCCTCGTCTAACTAACCAAGTATATATAATGTTTACAAAAGAAAAAGAAAATTTCTGTCATTTGTCAAATTCGGGCCTTATCTTGTCTCTGGATCATAGAAATTAAAAGTCTCTATAATGTTTGCATATTCAAGATTCTTGTTTGTGCATAAGTTTTCTCTCTGCATCTGTGATTTGAATACAATGTTGCACAGGTTTTTAAAACTAGAAATATTACATATAAGCTAGCAGAAGAGTTTTTGATTCATGAGCATGTTGTCTGTGGCTAGCTCGAGATGAGATGGGATAGATCTCGAGCTGCAACGGGTTTAATGGGCACGATCCTTGATGACGTCGAGCTCCATTTCAGTAGGGTCAGTGGCTTGGATGTCGTAATGAATGCCGTCTAACACTCTCTTGAAACTGTTCTTGGATGTAGCATAGAGCATCTTGGAACGAATTCGGGACACTGCAGGAGACCTGAGATCACCACAGACACCTTATTATCAGAAACGGATTCAACTACATATAGCAGACTGAAGATTGCACACTTTAAACAACTCTCTCTCTCTCTCTCTCTCTCTCAAACACACATACACATTGATAAAGTTACTCACAACTTCTCTGCTTGCAGCATTGCATATGGCCTTATTGTCAAAATGAAGTATGCAAGGCTTAAAACAAGCTCTCTCTCTCTCTCTCAAAGTAAATCAAAACTTCTCTACCTACAGGCTACAGCACTGCACTACAAATGCCTCAGGTCTAAACATGTATCTCTTGACAATTGAGGGCGAGCTCAAGAATGAAGTACGATGCTGCAACTACACACAATAACTTATTTAAATATTTCGAGTGAGAGAAATATGTACACTTTATACCGATGAAGATAAATTTAAATCTTGATCAAACCACATATATACACATCTAGGATTGAAGCAGATGGAGTGGGTGAATGACTAACCAGGCAATGAAGAAAATCTTGCTCTTTCGACACTTCTCAGATGTCACGAAATCAAAATCATAAACAGCATATCGACAATCATTCTCTGGTAAGGATTCAGCAAAATCTTCATAGTTCTCAGCAGGGCCACCAGTCTTGTCAACAACAACCTCATTTTTCTTTTCATCAATCTTGAAAATCACATAACGATACCCCTTCTTCCTCTTAAGCTCCAAGAATGTGTTCTTGCTGTCATCAGCAACTCCCACACCAGAAGATGCATTTTGCTAACCAATTATTAAATCATAGTTTCATTCTATTAATATCTGCTTAACGAAATAAATTCCAAAGGCTAAAATAAACATATATATGCGGCTATAAAAACACAGCAAATAATAAGAGATGGTAAAAATAAACAAACTTGAACAGGATTTCTCAATATTCAACTTTGCCATTACAGTTTTTTAAAAACCTCCTCTTCTAACACTTAATCCCACTGGTTTCTAAATTACGAAACTTCGAAACAAAGTATTTATTCATCATACAAGAATCCACCGTTGGATTCGGGAAATTCAAAATTCCATACAGATCATCACATTCTACAGCTGATGAATAATTGAAATTATACGAGTACTACTTGCTTGTGCCCCATTCGAATGTATACAGTATACACTTCTTTTTTCTGGATTAAACGATCACTTTATATGATATGCATATCAAAGAAGTAGTGCAATAATTAGTTCAACAAACCAATGGACGACCATACACAAAATCAGACAATCAATGAAGCGAAGAGTGATGGATTCATACCCCTCTGATTCTCAAGGACATGGATGAAACGCAGCAGAAATAGAAGAGGGCCCAAACTTTTTGAAAGAAATAGAAATGGATTTGTTTTTTGTTTGAGAAATGATATTGTTGACGATGAGAATGTGGTGAGAAAGTTTTCGACGGAAAGGCAGAATATATTCAACAGTAGACCAATGCAGAGCACAAAAATTCTTTACACTTACTAAGAGACATGAGAGATACTCGTTCTTATTCGAATTTATCTCTAACTGATTTAAATTTAAGTTTGCGGATAGTGATTTAGAATCATATTACAAAATAGTTAGAAAACTACTAGCTGATGTAATTAATACTATGCAATTTTGTTAATTTGGAATTTATATAATTACGTGAAACATACTTGATTAATATAAATTGGAAATGGATATTACTTTTCTTGAATTTATATTTGAAGGAAATATATATTGATTCAAGAAAATGATTTCATGAATTATTATTATGGTGCGTTTTAAAGTTAATTTAGATGAATTAGGTCGCCATATTTTGTTGGGTGGCGTATCATTATTATTCCGTGCTGTATTTGATGGATTACAATGTTCAATAAATATTCATAATGATACTGATATATCTTAGTATATTACATTTTGGAAAACGCTACCTACCTACTTACTTTTACCGTTTTGTTTCCTTGTGCAGCTTTCTTCGTTTAAGGACAAACACACCCCCGCGCAATTCTAGTTCTAATACTAATACAGAAATTGATTACGATTAAGTAGATAACAAACAGAAATGAAGTGGTTTATAATTAAAGAAGCCCATGCTACCACGCTAATGGGCCGTCGCATCTTTGATTTGTTAATCAATACACAAAATTCAAAACTCACCTGTCTGATCAGTGATTACTGATGCCAAACTTCCTTCACAGATAAACCAATATATGCCAAAAAAATAAAATAAAAATCTGCACCATGACATTTTTCTTTTATCATTTTAATTAACACCTAATATGTTATACTATTTCCTTATATTCCGATTCAAATATATTTTATTTCTCTTGTCTTAAAGAACTTTCAGAATTCAAATATGAGGCACACTTGGGCAGGGTAATGCTGCTTGTTTCTTGCCACTGATGGTGCTGGGAATTAAACCCGAGCACCGCAGGAAGCAAGCATTTAAAGTTGCGGTGAGAACCACTGGGCTAGGGTTGTGTGTATATTTTTTAATAACGTAATTCCACCACTCAACATTAAGCTAGGACGGAGCTTTATATTTTTCAGGCCCCAAAACGACTACTATTGATCTTTTACTATTTTTTTAGATATATTTTCTCCAAAAAATATATAAGTTATATTATATATATACTAGTAATAAATTGACTATACGGTACATAAAATTATGAATAAGTTACATAACACTTAAAATAGCAGTATAACTTAGATTATGTCCAAATAAATGAAAAACTAAGTACTAAGTAGACTTTTACTGCATCAACTTTACCATATACAATTGTATTATAGCGTGAATTATTTGTTGAGGTTCTAAACAGAAAACTTCTATAAGAAAAAACATGATTAAATCAATATCGCACCCTAAATTGAGGGATGAGATCCATTGTATCATAGTTTGTTTTCCACTTTATGCTCCACTTTCATTTTTCTTTGATCTTTTAAAGATTTTTTCGTCAATTTCAATTTTATATGTTTTAATTTAATTATATAATTATTAACAAGGGTCCGTTGCATTCAATTAGGATGTATAGTTATTTTTTATTATTTAATTTCACTTTTAGTGGTTCATAATTCATTTTTAGGGTTAATTGATAAATTCAAAGTAAGAGTATATAATTTTTTTAAAATTTAATTTTTTAAAATAAAATTTTAATATTTCATAGTATTAATAAAAAAAATTATAAAAAATATATTTTTAAAATAAAAGATATAAGGATGGGACACGGTGGTACATATAAAATTGTGGTACATTGGATCCCATCCCATAAATTGAGTATTTGAGCATTAAAATAGCATTTTTTATTGTACAAGTTAACAATTTGTACACATAACACATCAACTGTTTAATAAAAAGTTGCACATCTTATTATATAAGGTAATGTTTACTTTGCATGATAGGATGTATTGATAATCCAAACTAATTTAATATTTATATATTTGATGGATAAATAATGAATTTGCTTAATTCTAAAATAGTTTGACAATCTTATCCTTCAAATATCCAGGCTTATGTTTGATCAATTTTGCTTATCACTTAAAATAAATGCTACTCTCTCTGTCTTATTCTTCTTGTCCCCTTTCATTTGGTCACAGAGATTAAGAAAATGGAGTTGATGAGTGTGAGAGAGTATAATATACATGGGGTTCACATGCTTTTTGTGTGTAATTTTTTGCCAAAAAAAAATAGAACAAGAAGAATGGAACAATCTAATAAGAAAAAACGGGATAAGAAGAATGAGACGGAGGGAGTACATGAAAGGACAATTTATATCCCGGCCCGAAGCAGCTAAGAATGCGATGCATTTGGTTTAATATTTGAAAATTTTCATCCCTGCTTCATTAATTCCCGAATCCTCGTAATATCTTGAATTTCAATTTCACATCCACTATCCTAAAACTTAAAAAGGAATTTGAGAAATATTGAGATTTTCGTATTTCCCCGAAGCCTGCAGCTCAAACACCTACACTTACAAGTTGCATTGGGATCGGATTTTCAAAGTGAAATTAATTAGACGTTGACCAAGATCCAATTAGGCCTATTTTTGTTGACCTTTGTTGGCCATTGTTCTAATAAAGGTTTTGTGTGAATAGGATTGCTACTCTTTTCTCGATTCCCATAAATCGTTGAATCAAATTGGGCGTGCACTTCTTTGATTTTTCGTTTCTCTCAATAGCCACACAGTAGTACCACATATATTTCTAATCACAATTGATCTATACTAATATTAAAAGAATTTTGGTGACAAAATATATGAATTACCTAATATATTCTTATTATATATTTCATTTTAAGGGTAATTGTGTAAATTATAAATTATCTATTAATATACGAATATAATTGCATATTTATCTATAAATCCATATATCTATTTATATAAGAATTATAATTATATATTCATCTATAAATCTATAAACTTCACTAACTCCAATTATATTACAGCTTCTACTTACGGCATCAATTGATGGAGACCATTCGTAACAATCAAATTAAGGCAAAACTTTAACTAATTAATTAGTAGTAATTGACAAACACTTATTACGATTACGATTATTTAACTCTAATAATATTTATTAGTATAGGCATTATGAATTGTGTGCAATGCGCGTACACTCTGCTAATAACAATAAATATACGTTTTCATGTTCAATGAACTAGCCTTGTTATTTTGTAAATTACCCTTTTACCTACTTAGCTTCGCCTTATGTTAATCCTTATATGTGAATTGTTCACCTTAGGGCCTATTTGGTTGGCCATGTAAGAAAAAAGGTTAGTATGAATTATATAATATGAGGGAGTCAAGAAAAGGACATATTAATTAATAGGGGGGGAGGGTTGGAGTTGTATAAGGGATCTAATAGTGGTTTTTGGCCGGGCCATTATTTTGTAACGGGCACTCACTATTATATTGTGCCCTACCAAATGGGGTAAAAATGACATATTATTTTAATAGTATAATCTTTTAATCCCTACCAAAGTGGTCCCTAGTGTTATGGTTGGTCGTTCTACTTTTGAACGTTCGTATTTGAAGTCCAATAAATTGTCATTTTACTTCAAAAAAGAAGAAGCAAAATACGATATTTAAGTATAACACACGAATATAATCAATAACCTAATTAAGTAGTACACATATATTTATAAAACTAATTGTACCCAATCCACAAGACATAAAGCACATGAAAAACCAAGTTCAGTACTTTGTTAATTTTGCTTTAGAAATATTGATTAATATATTTAGGGCATGTTTGGTATAGAATATGAGATTAGACGAGATAAATAATGTCGAGATAAAAAATGAAGATAAAATAAATTTTTTATCATATCTTGTTGTTTGGTGCATAAAATATAAAACCTTGTAAAACCTTGATAATATAATACATCTATTTGGTACATTGATTTATTAGTTGGATAATAATATGATTTTACATTTATATTCAATTAATATTTTAAATTAACTAAATCATCCCCAACAATTACTAAATTTACAATTAATATTTTTTATTTGTATTCTCATTAGAAAAAGATAACTAATCTCCCCAAATTTGCTGGATTACTTATCTAAAGAAAAGACTTAAATAAGAGCGGGCCTTTGACTAATGCGGCTTTACAGATTATTTTTTAGATACCAAACAATGAGATAACTCCATCTATATTTATTATTTTGAGCTTATTTATGATATCAAATACGCCCTTACTGCGTTTACCATTTGAGGAGATATCTAATCCACTAATCATACACCTAAAAAGTAAAAACAATACTTTAATACACTCATAAATTAAATGACAAGCGCCCATATGTATATGCATGCATCTAACTAAAATACAAATGCAGGAAGGAAATATAAATTTAGACACTTAAAATTATACTCTCGATTATATTTGACAAATATAAAGTGACAAAATAGTTTAAGAAACAGCTGCCATATTGACTTTTCATTGGGAGCAGAAAAATATTATCTTATCTGAAATATCTATTAATCACTTGTCCACATTTTTTTCGTACGTGCGGTTTGACTTTTGACAACCTTTGACTCGTATTACAAGTCTACAACTACAACTCACTTCCCCGTAGCTGCATGAACACTACATACATATAATTAGATTATCAACATCAAAGCCCTCCAACATGGAGGTCTTCGCCTAAAAATATTAATATTTTAATAAATTTTTGCAGAGCCAACGGGCTCTGTATTGATGACCTTCATGTTGGAGGTCATTCCATTTTATATATTTTTTTATTGAATATAAATAATTAAAATTATGTAATTAATTAAAATAAATAAATTGTATTGAATATTTGAAAAATTACAATACAATTTTGTAATAAATAAAAATA
>JAYJMF010000085.1:3147197-3158398 GCA_036873715.1 Salvia sclarea
TGTCGCTATCGTATAATTATCGTGTCGTGTTGACACGAAAAAAATTATGACACGAAAATTATCGTGTCGTGTCGTGTTCGTATTTGGCAAAGTCGTATCGTGTTCATGTTCGTGTTTAGTATAACCTTAACGGATCGTGTTCGTGTCGAATCTTAACGGATCGTGTCGTTATCGTATCGACCCAATAACAACCCGACACGCACGAATTGTCAGGCCTAATCGGATTGAAGAATTAAATAGATTTTCATAATTTGTTGGTTTCCGATTAATTATCTCATTTACTAATTTTTTATTTATTGTTTTAGTGCATATAAATGGAATCATTTAATATCAAAAGCACAATTGTAGAAGAAAATAACCGAAAGTTAAATTAGGGAAAAAATATATTCAAGTCAAACTATCCTAAAATAGTAATAGTAATTAAATAGAAAATTAACCTTTTATACATACATAAGACTATCACAGCTGGGGGGTCATGCTAATAGGACAAAATTTGTAAAAACTAAAATTAATGTTGAAAGTCATGGAAAAGCATGACCTAGTCGGCTCACGTACCCAAGGTCATTAATTTGTTTATTCTTTATTTTGCCATGTGGCAGCTATTTAGTTGTAATATTAGGATTTTAATTAGATAATTTAAATACACATTGTATATTAAATAAATGTATATTTTTAAAAATCCAAAAATTATATTAAAATTCATACTTACTTTTTCTTTAAAGAGATCTTAAGTTTGCAATATTTTTACAAACAGACAAAATCTCTCTGTTCCTCATAATATTTCTTGCATTAATTTGTAGCTTGGTTTATTTAGTTTGAGTTCTGTATTTAAATATTTGTAATTTTTATATGTTATTGAACGAAGTATTACGTATAATATTTCTTTTTAATACGACTATAAATTTAAAGTATGAATTTTTTTTTATGAATCTCATTGCAATATTTTTTAATATAATAAAAATATTATTATAGACAATACATAGTTAATCATACAATAAAAATAAAAATAGGTTGGATTGGTGTCAGTGTCACTATTGGGGGTAGAAATTATATTAGGTTGAAGATTGTGTATGTAAATGAGATAAAAATGAATATTTTATTAAAAAATGGTATTAGGTTGGGTTTGATGGATGTCACTACTGGAGATAGTCTAATGCCAATTTGGGACTATAATAATTTGTTTGTGAAAATAATAAAAAAGAAAATAACGGAGTACACTTTTGGCGAGAAATTAATTATGGTAAAGAGTTTCTTTTAATATATATATATATAATTAGATTTAATTGACCGACTCCCAAGTTCTAACAGCTACTCCCTCTGAACCATTAGAGATGACCCCTATTTTATAGGCACGGAAATTAAGGAAATATTGTAGTAAGGCATAAAGTGTGTAGGGTCCACCAACTTTTTTGAGTTTTATGTGTAAAATTTTTGTCTTTTTTGAAAAGGATCATCTCTAATGAATCAAACTAAAATGGCAAAAAGGGTCATCCGCAGAGAGTATAAATTACTAATATTGAACTAATAATTAATTAGTAACGTGGTATTTAGTAGTACGTATGAATATTTAAACTTTTCGAGTATAGATTCGTCAATGTCAGTCCAAATTGAATTAAAAAAATCCCAAATTCGTTGTTGTAAGACGGATGGATGGATATGAATTCCATTACTTTGAGCGGAGCTGCCAAACCCAAAACATATTCACTTCTAATTCAGGTAACACTAACACTGTTTCTTTTCTTCTATTTTCTTCTGCTCTGGTTGGAATTGTGGATAACTGCACCTGCGTTGTTGTAAGTGGAGTGTGTGCGTGGAGGATGTAACCATCGCTGGTGCAGAGGCCGTGGCGCCGCCGCCGTGATCTCGTAGTTTCCGCTGATCTGTATTTGAGTTTTGTCTGTTCAAATCTGTGGAGGTTTTAGCGTCAATCGATAGAGGGATTTGAGAGCCGGTCCGGCCGTGTGGCATCCGGCGGCTGAGTAATTGAAGTTATTGTTTCACCACTAACTCTTATACTCATACTTATTATCAATTTTCAGATTGACGAATCAGGGTGCAAGGATGCAGATTTTGAGTCGCTCATCGGAGGATGTTAAAACGTTTGTTTCATGTTCTATTTTCGAATATTTATTCAGTGAAGATTTCCTCTATCAATTAATCTCATCACAAAATCAGTTATGATAGTTTTGATTACAGATGTGTTGGTGTGGTTGGATGCGGGCAAATGGGTTCGGGAATTGCACAGCTCGCTGCAGTGAACGGCTGCGAGGTGTGGCTACATGACTCCGACTCTGTGGCTCTCTCCAAAGCCCGCGAATCTATCTCCTCGAGAATCCAAAACCTGGTCCTCAAAGGCCATCTCACTAAGGTTGGTTTTCTGATCAATCACATTACTATGCCCTGCAGCTTTCATGTGTTGTAAATGCCACTTGAGAAATCCTCTCGAAGTTCTTCATCTTGGTTAGAGAGAAACATAAGTTTTAGCTTCCTTGGGAAATTCAACGATGGCTTTCAATTTCTTATTTCACTACATTCAATTCTATTCATTCCTCCTATCAACATTTGGACGAGTTAAGGAGTCATCTAATTTGGGATTGGCTATTTGTAATAGTGACTTGATTTTCTAAGTCGGTTTTTCCATTAGGAAAAAGCTGCTGAAGCTATGACGAACTTGAGATGTACTTCAAAGTTGGAGGATTTTTGCTCTGCGGATATGGTAATTGAGGCCATTGTGGAGTCTGAGGATGTGAAGAAGAAGTTGTTTGTTCAATTAGACAACATTGTTAAAAGTTCGTCTATCTTGGCATCAAACACCAGTTCAATCTCAATTACTAGATTAGCTTCTGTGACCAACCGGCCAAGCCAGGTTTCACATGATCCAATACTTGATAATATATGACCACCTTATTTTGATTTATCTCAATTACTATATTATGTCTGATGAGTTTTGAATTTGTGTAAACTGTTTGTTTGTCTACTTATCTAATCTGTGTAATGTGCTCCAATTAAGTACTTTTTATTGTCTGCAGGTTATAGGCATGCATTTTATGAATCCTCCACCTGTTATGAAACTAGTTGAGATTATTCGAGGAGCTAGTACTTCAGATGATACGTTTAATGCCACAAAATCGTTGGCAGAGAGGTGAGTTAGAATAAAAAGAAACATTGTTTTTGCTACATGTGCTTGCCAAATTTTCCTATCTTGATATATTATTGCACCAAAATTAAGTAGCATGATACTTTAGTGAACAGCTAAGCAGGAATATTACAAGCAGCACTGTGTATATAGCAGCTTATTATTAAGTACAATCTGATCAACTTTATCAAACAGAAGAATTAGCTAAAGAATTACCAATTACTTTTAGTTTGATATACTGTTCGACATACCATTGGGGAAATTACAGAATTTTGTAGTATAAGTCTTGGTCTTATCTACCAAATTTATAACTATTATAACCCCCACTACCCACTTCTAGAAACTAGTCTTATCCATCAAACCTTTTAAAATATATCCTTTCTTCTGCCTAACTTTATACTTTTGTAGAACTATATTCTTGTAGGGGTTGGTGGTAAGGTTAATTTTTATTGGCATCATCATGATTTGTGTAATTGTACAAGTGTGCTATAATTGCCCAACATCTAAAAGGTGGGTGTTAAATTATTTTCTGAAAGTTAGGTAGAAAATATTCTTTTATTTCACCATTAGATACCGTTGGATTAATCGTCTTAGTGGTAAAAATCAATATATGAATTCATATTTCATATGTTGATCATCTCGTCGGTCATCGTACACACATCTTACCGTAGGAAAGGCCAGTTCCATTGTCTTCACTTATCTTTGTAACACTAGAAATTTCTTTTACAAGTGAAAATTCCGGCATTTCCTGTTATTTGACCAATGTATCATCATATTGTTACTCTCGTGGCCTTCGGTTCATGGCTTAGCATCAAATGTTTATCGGGTTTGATTGCAGGTTTGGGAAGAAGATCGTTTGTTCCCAGGATTTCTCCGGGTTCATTGTAAATCGGGTTCTGATGCCGATGATAAATGAAGCGTTTTATGCACTGTACACGGGTGTGGCAACGAAGGAGGACATCGATGCAGGAATGAAGCTGGGGACAAACCATCCAATGGGTCCATTGGAACTTGCTGATCACATCGGACTCGATGTTTGCTTGTCAATAATGAAAGTCCTACATGCCGGCTTAGGGGATAGTAAGTATCTGCCCTGCCCTTTGCTCGTGCAGTATGTTGATGCCGGTCGCCTTGGTAGGAAGAAGGGTGTGGGTGTGTATAGTTACAGTAAAATGTGAAAGAGTTTATTCATCTCAAGCGCTCTGCAGCAATGCCTTGTGTGATGATCAAAGTGTAGATTCAATAATAGGTAGTCAGTCCCCGTGCTTTATTTCCTGTGATGTGTATGAACTGGAAATTTATGTTGCAATAATAATACGGAAAGATACTAATGAGAAAGCAATGGATGTAGCTGTAAGTTTAGACCAGAAAGCAATAATGTTGCTACCACCACATATTAAGATCATGTTACTAATATATTGAAGCTGATTCTACTAATTTAAAAAATAAGTTTGACGTCTACATGTGCAACATCTAATTCTACTATTGTTACATCAAACAGAACTATATTAACTATACTAGCTCCAGTTTAAACCAAATGCGCACAGAACTTGCACATCGAGACGTCAAAAAATGATTAAAAAGTCTTATAAATAGTTATTTTGTCATCATAGCCCGTCTAGCTCAGTTGGTAGAGCGCAAGGCTCTTAACCTTGTGGTCGTGGGTTCGAGCCCCACGGTGGGCGCCTCTCTTTTTTAGTTGTCCAAAATACAAATAACCAGCCATCTTGACGGCAAAATATGTAAATGTATCTACTTTAAGATGGATTATTTAATAAGTATCAGGCTCCCTTCTCTTTGAAGAAAAATTAATTTCCCATCTTTTCCATCATTTTTCCATGTTATGTAGGGTAGATAAATTTTCTCGGTCAGGAGGGAAAATTTTCCCCGGCAGCCCTTTTCCACCCTTTTCACTCAAATCTTGGATAAAATTATCATGGCTAAGGGGTGTGATAAAATTATCAAGAGGGATGAGTTCATTTTCTATCAAAGAGAACATAAGATAAAAATGATGAAGACCACCAAAATGTGATAAAATTTTCCCTTATAATCTTATCCTTCTTTTTCTAGGGATAAATTTTCCTTCAAAGAGTACGGAACCTGAGATGTAGAAGACTGCCTTAGCTAGACAGCTACATTGCAAATCAAGAAGTTGCAATTTGAAGACCTCTCGAGGGTATAATAGTCTTCACAAATAAGAACACAAAAATCAATCAATTTTACACAACCTACAAGAAAGGGCATCCGATTACAAGGACATTGATCACCCATTTTGACGAAAACTAATTTACATTCCATCAACCAAAATTCCTCATGACAAAATGTCACAATTCGTGTAAATCTATATCATTACAAATGAGACAATGTAGCCATCCACAAAAGTCAATATTCTTGTAATGAAATGGCTTCACATGTTCAAATATACATACGTACCGTAGATAAAGTAAGATGTGAAATGAAATTTGATTTCGATTCTCGGCTTCACATTTATCGAGGAGATGATGACGACCAGGAAGAGAAAGACGAACGCGCGACTCAAGCGTCGGGATACAGCGCGAGAAGATCCATCAGAGCTCATTGTCTAGTTTCCAGATAATACGTCGATGACACTGCCAAGCCCTCCACGTCGTATGTCCGAACCAGCCTCTGTCTCTTGCCCGGTGACTCGAGCCAGCAAAGTTCCAAATGGAAGGACTTCGAGTCTTGCACACTCTTTCCCACGTCGGCAGGGCATCCCATATACATGCCGCCAGGCAATAAAGTGTACTGGAAACCACCTTCGAAGTTGACTAGGTTGCTCGAGATGGACCCTGTCCAGTGCACGGAGGTGGTAACATCACTGCCATCTGATGTAGATTTTATTTCCTGTGATGCAAACAAAAATTATTTCCTAGTTGTCGACAATGTTACATTCAACTTGCATCTATTAAAAGGAAAAATTAAGCAATCAAGCTAAAGCTTTTGTTTTGTGCAAATCTAAGGTTACATGATGTCAGTGTATACGGTCAAAGAAAAAACAAGACGAAATAGACAGCATTTACAAGTGAAAAGTAAGGCTAAAATGAGGAAGTGGTAATTCGAAGAGAATGCAAGATACATAAACACATTGTTTGAGGCCTAAGATTGCAATTTAAAAGTGATGCACATGGCTTTCGTTCCCCGAGCCCTAGTTCCTTTTGTTATTACAGTAGTAGAGCTTAGACATAGGATCATCGAAAAAAGTATTCTTGAGTAATAGAATTTAAATCAGCCTTTGGCTGAGGCAGGATTTGCCAGTGAACCTCGCATTTTCGAGGTAGGTTTCTTATTAATTCTAGAGCATTCCTGTTACTTTCATCTTAACTTTATCAATTGGTACCATATAAAATGCCATGTGATAAGGGTTCACTTTCCATTTAGAGTTTATTAGCTTTTACATGTAAATATTGTACACGCGCAACTTGTATACATGGCAGCTCATGTGGCATCAGTGGGCAAAGAGATCATTATCAAAATCTCAATTAAATAAATTACAGCTAAACCAACGAATTTTTGCTATCGAGACAAGAATCAAGACTAGAGAATTAACTCTTTCAAAGTAATTCCCACATGCTAATTTGAAGAGATTCTAAACAAAGCTCAGAAATGGATGAAACCTTAAATTGAATACAGAAAGCAAGCGTTTCAATAGGCAAGCACAAGAAAATAAAAAAATCTCCGGCAATTCATCAGCTTACAAGAATTAAATAGGTAGAAGAAATGAGGAAGAACTTATGAAGAACCTGAATAAGCCGACCATTCTCATTAATTTCAAGTGTAGCAACAGTATCTGCTTCAGCTATTGTGGCACCATAAACACCACTGCGTTTTGTTATAGAGCGACCCTTCCATGTCCCTAAATGGGGAGTAATCCTGTCTGACTCCTAGAATCAGTATTACCATTATCAGGAAATTAGTATTTTAAAAGAAAATATAATATAATTGGTTCTCTAATATTAAAGCTAATGTACCTTGGAATTGTCAAATGAAGGATGAGGAGCCGCCCCACCTCCTCTTTCTTCCAGGAATACAAGAAGCATGTCAAGTACACCTTTCGGATCCATGATATGGAAAGCTCTTATTCTTGCATCTTGTTCCAATGAGTATAGGCAGTTCTCACATACAAGTGAAGGCCTTCGAGAAGGAAGCTTTAAATTTCTGCCGGAACAGAAGTAAGGCCAAGAAATCAGAAATTAACATGGCATAATGGAGATGATAATTGGCATAACAGCTAGCATCGCACCTAAATTATATAAATTTTTTCTTAAAAAAGAACATTTATGAAATCCATGGTCATCGCTATATTTTTCTTCAGGAGCTAACAAATTTCATAAATCCATTTTATGGAATAAAAAGGAATCCGCTTAAAAACGTCAAATTTAAGTTCTCTGGAGTATTAATCCTGAATCCTCCAAAAGCAATCGAATAAGTGCATGAAAAACGAAGAAACTCATCCATTCAGGAGATATTGATTTCATATTTGGTGATAATGGCCAGATGCAAATCCTGAAACCAATATCAATACAGACTTATTTCCAAAACAGAGATAAGAAAAGGAATCAGATAATGAGTGAAAATCTTGTCACACAGGAATTATCAATGAGTTAATCCAAAACTGCCTTCAACTAGCTAAGGAAGATACATGTCCATCAATTATGCAGAAAGCATGTTTTACATTAAGGCTTTTGTATTCAGTGATCATGGTCAGGTGCATATTGAAATATCCAATATTAAGCATGGCTTTGTTACATAATAACGATGACAGTGATCAAAACTACAAGTTAAAGGTTTGTTCTCAAAATCTCAACTTTCAATTTCAGGTCTTGTGAATTCATTCAACCAAAACTGCTCAAATATATTGACGAACACACCTGGGAGATTCTTCCCCAATATCATCGTCACCTAGCACACCTTGTCTTAAAGCTGTGTCCAACATTCCAGCTGTCTGGTACCTCAATGCAAATGCCTTCTCTTTAGGAAAGAACCCAATCTGCAAACTAAATTCAGTGGATGATACGCAAAACAATTAAAATTTCAACTATGGAACTGTGTATAAGCTTAGAATTTGCAGCTATGAATAACTATAGAATAACCAAAACTGGGATTAGGCAATAAGAAGTCTCACCTGCTGATATTTGTCCACCGTAAACATGTTGGTTTCTTTAATCTTGTACTCAAACCACTCCGGCTCATCTTTAGGGCTTAATGGAGGCTGCCTGATGTATAACCTACAAAAGGAACGAGCCTTCATTAATAGAAACCATAGCATGTATAGATGCAGTCTCTCTGGTACTAAGGAAGATAGTTCATACACATTTTAATAACTAGTTTCAATTTCCCTTTAAAAATCTCCCCATGCACAAAATTTCTTGAAAATTCGTCTATATTTATCTGCACTCTGTTGTTCCAGCTGATTTTTGGTTAATAAATTTTCATGAAAATTACTCTAATCTCTCCACACCCAAAATTTCTTGAAAACATCTTCTAAGTTTTGGATCTTTAAGCGAGTAAATAGTTAAATCTCAAGATAGTTCATACAATCCTGCAGCATCAGCAAGCAAAGACATATGAATTCACCTTCCTTAAGGGCAGGTAAAATTTTAAATTCACATATTTGTACTCAAGTTATTGGTTAGGGATAGTAAAGCTTCGACTCTTACTTCAAAGTAAGAAAAGCGAAAATAATATATAAGGCAACAAATAACCTGTATCCATGGTATATATGATCATAGCAAAAGTCCATTCAAGTTATGTTCCGGGGTAAAAACTTACGACTGAATCAAACTCATGAGTTCACCTTCTCCATACGAGCTCGCAGCAAGCTTCGTACTAATCTTATACAACAAATTCCCATTACAATCGAATTGCTGCAAGATATCAACCCAAAATCTCCTATTAGAATCCTCCTTCAATGTTCAAACTCTCTAAATCACAGTAAACTATCAGAAACACCTTATTCATACAAAACAATAAACAGAACTAAGCTTCAAAAACAAATATTTTACCCATTAAACCTGATAAGAATCATCTCAAAGTCACAAATTTACATGAAATTAGCTTCAAAACTGCTAAAGCACACTGCAATTACTCACATACTTACTAGCACGTACAAACCTAACATTTCCCCCAATTTCTATCACATAAAATCAAAGCAACAAATCAAGGAAGAATGAACAATTACATGGAGAGAACCCTTCCAGCTGCCCAAATTGAGGTCAATGAAGCGTTTAAGGACGTCAATGCTTATCGAGATGTCTTCCACCGCCGTCGACGACGCGCCATTGACGGAGCTCCGCGGCGAATTGGCTGGAAACGGTGATTTAGCTCGAAGAGAAGGAGTGAAGGGGCGAGGAAATGGCTTCGCCGCCCATAGAGGTGGCGGAAGCTTCTTAGGCATCGATGGAGAGAGAGTTGAGTGCGCCGTTAGCGGCAATGTGGAAGAGAGCGCCGCCGCCGCCATGAGAGTAAACTCAAGTGTAACTGTAGTTTGTTTCTCCGTCGCGGCGAGGCGAAGGAAAAATATCTTATCCGTTGAGGAACGATCGCCTTTCAAATTTTTATCTTGTACTACTATTTTCCTTTTTTTATTTCTATAATTTAATTCGATTAAATTTTATGATTTCATTTGTATAATTGTTCAAATTTATGCTATTTAAACCATAATCATCGATCAATATAGGGGTGGTAAAAGGGAATCGGTTCCACAGGAAAATCAGTATCGGACCGGTACTATTTCGGGAATCAGTTCTCGGATATCGGAAAAATCGATACTAATTCCGGTACACGGTATGAATCTTAGGCAAATTTTCAGTACCTAGGTAACAGGTACCGTAGCGGATACCGGTTTAAGTTTTAAAATTTAATTTAATTTCTAATTTTTAATTTTAAAATTTGTTTTATGAATTGAAAAATAGGAAAAAAAAACATATGTTGAATTGGTATTTGAAAAATAGTGTTTGTTATTTATTGGATTTGTATTAGAAATTGAAAAACATGAAAAATATATGTCAAATTAGTGTTTGAAAATTAAGAGAAAATGAAAAAAATATATTTTATTTTTTAAGAAAACTGGTACCTTAACCGATACTATCGATTAACCGGTACCGTACCGGTCGAACCGGGTAAGGTATCCTGTACGATATCGGTACCATCAAAACTGTTTTTTTCTGTATCGATTAATCGATTTTTCGGTACAGATTAACATGTACCGAACCGTTTACCACCCCTAAATCAATATATAGTTAAAATCTAGGGTTTACGCTACATCATTCCAAAAAATCCTCCAATTGTTCCCTTCTCAATTTTCTATCTCCTCATTATATTAACTATATCTCAATTTTCTATCTCCTCGTTCTCAGTTGTTTATTGTTGGCTGCTAAACGCTAATGCTCCCAAATCCTAATAAAAAAATCGATTTTTTTATTTTTCACAAATCACAATGAATTAATTCTATCTAAAGTTAATTAGTGCTTTCAAAAATCTAAAATCCAACACAACAAAGGCAAGAAAACATAATTATCGCATGTGTTTGTTCGAATTTTAGACTTTTTAAATTTAAGGTGTTGGGAAAATATATGTGGTAAAGTTCATTGTTTTAATGATCCCAAAACCTCCTAGACATGCCTTAGAATTTTGGTATATGACCTATCTGTTTTTGGTCATTAGTTTAGTTTTTAGCAGGCTGAAGACCAAGGCTGAAGACCAAGACTGAAGATTGAAGATACTGAAGATAGAGACTGAGATACAAAGCAAACTGAAGAATAGTTCTCTCTTCGACTGAAGAAACAAGACTGAAGTACTACGTACTGAACAGTCAGCAGTTTGAGTAAACTGAAGCTGTATTGAAAACAGCTTCTGAAGGAAAGACGGACTGAAGTCTGAGATCAGTTTAAAGAAATGCGGACTGAGCTCAAGGTCAGTTTAATGAAGGACGGACTGAAGAATTCAAATATTGTCTTCGATGAAGAAAGTCAACAAGCATTAAATGCAGAAGATTTGAAGATCGTCCTATCTCCGGATTTGGCGCGGATGCCATACCCCTTTGGAG
>JAYJMF010000085.1:3173421-3187209 GCA_036873715.1 Salvia sclarea
TGCAACAATTTATTAAAATAATAATTTATTTTGGCCAAAGCCCTCCATGTTGGAGGGCTTTGCTGCCAACACCCTTACAATTTGGGCAAACCACTGACCTAACCATATCACCCTCCCTTTCCTTGCGTCCCTTCTCCCCCTACCTATCGCAAAGACGCCCACGACCAGTCGCAAGCACCACCAATCATGCAAAAAGAAAAATTTAATAAATGAAGTTTCAAGAATCTTATTGTCAGCACATGATAATTTTTATGCTTGCGTGGCTACCAAATCTGAAATACATCATGTATCAACCCTTACATATAATAATTTTCAGTTCTTTCTTCTGAGACATTCACAACTTGTCAAGATAATGTGATGCACCCAATTAGTGTAACCATGAAGAAAACCATTAACCAAAATATGATAATATACCTCATCTCTGGAATGTGTTCTCGAATTTCTACATTGACGGCATGGGCACTTTATCATAGTCTCCGGTGACTTGTTTGTGTATGCAAAATCCAGAAAGTTCTCTAACCCACGCTTAAAAGCATCATCCGAGGTTCTCTCTTTTATGTAAATCCAAGATTTATCCATCTACATATTCAAGTAACTTCATCATATAATGACTTTAACAAATATAATAAAAAACAGCAACCACATCAACAAATTACCACACAAGAATTCCAATAAAAATCATTCCAGAATACTGTGAAGGGATGGCTCTAAATTTTCAGATACAATCCTACAACTATAAAGACAATAATGGGAAGAATCCCCAAATACAAAGTCCAAATCAGAGGAGTTATATGTTGGTGTACTTAGCAATATCAAAATACAATTAATACATGGTCGAGGAAGACATATCAGACCATGTAGAGCATGTCATGACAATATTTCGAATACGTGTCATTAGCATAATTAGTATGCTTTACTTTACAATTTCACAAATAATCAAGAATGTAAATAGGGAACTTTAATATATCTGAATATAAAAAGGGAAGTTTAGAATTGCTGCTACATAATCTCAAAAGATAGCAGCAAACTAAAAGCGTGAACTGCTGCTACAATTGAATTACCTGATGCTCGGGCGATGGTGTGGTGGTTGGCGAGTCGGAGAGAATGACTCTGACGGGAGGAGGGATGACGGCGCGTGAGAGAGAGAGAGGGCGAGAATGAATGACAAATCGTAAGGGTTTTTTTTAAAAAAAAAAAAAAATTCAATTTCAATTTAAGTATTTTATTTATTAATAAATTAATACTATGTAGTAGGAGGTTTGAAGCAATGATTTTTTATCATTTAGCAATTTAAGTTTCTAATTATATCATTTAATCATTTAATTTAATATTTTAATTAAGTTTTAACTAAATAATTTATAATATATTTAAATTATTTATTTATTTAAACATTTAATAAATGTAACTATTTTAATCATAAATAGTGTTACTCTCATTCATAAACATTGATACTTTTAATTAAAAAAATAATTATTTTTAATTTAAGAACAATCACTTTTATTCGAACAATTGTAACTTTTATTCACGATAAGTGTTACTTTTATTCTTAAGAACAATAATTTTTATTAACAATAATTGTTACTTTTATATATAAGAGCCATTACTTTTATTCAAAATAATCATTACTTCTTTAATATTAAAAAATAATTTTGAAAAAAGACCATTTAAAATAATTATTATTTTGATTCACAAACACTATAATTTGTTTTCACAAAAACTTCTACTTTTATTAATAAGAAGTGTTATTTTATTCGCAACAAATGTTATTTTTATATTTTTTTAAGAATAAAATAATTATTACTTTAACGGATTGACTGTTTACCAATGGGTGATTTGCCCCATTTTGCTTACGTTGGGGTTAAATTGAACTAAACATAACATCAAGAGTATATTTGGATTTCGGTAAAATCGATGAACAATGTTTTTTGCACCTTTACCCATTAACTTTTCATGATTATACTTTTTTGTAAGAAATTCGTTTTTCTATAGAAACGTGGGCGTAAACTTAATGGAGTAATTATTAATCTTTGTTGTTTATAGATTAAAAAAAAAAAGTTAACTTAATCAAAACATTATGCAACCAAGAGGGTACTAAAAAGAACTCTTTAGTTAACAAACCATTAGTCAACGAACTACTACTCTTAAAACATGAAAACAATACCCCATCAAGAAAAACAGATAAATGCAATACATAAAAGGCAAAAATTTGCATACCCCCAAAGTATATATACATCACCTTATAATAGTGTGTGATGATGGTAGAAAGGGAATAATCTCGAATTTGAATAGTATAATATATATATACCCCGATATATATGAGTCAACCTCATACATAAACCTAACGAAAAATTAGAAATTTGGTGTTTTATTTTTTCATACAGGTCACTAATTTCTTTAATTTCCACCAAATTTAAAGTGATATGCATATATGATCGTTACTATATTTACGTTCTTTCCGGTATAAAATGGTTCTTATTTTAGAACTCTATATATTTAATCGAAAATAGTAAAATTTTGATGCTCATTTGATAATAACATCTATATAAGTGACGTAATTACTACTACTATTATTATCCCCATAAACCCCAAGAAAAAGAAATGCAATAGGAAAATATGAAAAGAGAAGAGAAGAAAAGGTAAAAAGTCGTAAGAGAGAAGATTCGTGCAGAAAGGTGATTGGTATGCGTATAAACTAATATAACAGGTGGCGGGATTTTCGTACAAATTTGGCTCCCCTCCAATCTTAGCGGCGATCCGTTTGTATCGCGCTCTCTCTCTCTCCTTTCACTCTAAACAACAAACCCTTTCTCATCATCACTCATCAGAACTTTCTTTTGCCTTTTCTCCTAAGTTTCGCCCACGCCCATACATACACTTCAATCTGTATCTACATTTAACCGCCTTGATTTCAGGTTGCTTCTATTTACTATTTTCACGTTTCCTTTTCGTTTTTTTAATATTAAATTAGACGCAAGCTCGTTTCCCGTGAGTTCCTTTTTTCTGCCTTTTCTTCACACCATTGACATCACATGCAGCGATGCCGCTCTAGATTCCGATTCATCTATTGCTATAATAAATCTTCTCGCTAATCATTTCTTTCAATGCAGTTTGGATCTCTCGATTGCCGGTCTACCTGCATTTGCGCGTTTCTCCACGTATTGGAATTTGCTCAGGTTTTGCGTCTGTGTATTTTGGACTAGATTGAGGCTTTAGTGCAATGGAGAAGGAGAGGAAAAAGTATCCGATTGGAGCACAGCATTACACGCTGTTTGAGGAGGTGGGGACGGGAGTTAGCGCTTCGGTTCATCGCGCGCTGTGTAATTCCCTCAACGAGGTTGTCGCCATCAAAATTCTCGACTTTGAACGTACTAATTGCGATCTGGTAATCTCTCTCATCGATTCCTTGCTGAGTATGTTCATGTAGATAGAGTCTGTCTCTGGTTTTGTGTCCTTTCAATTTCCTCTTTATGTTTTTTGATTTTGGATAGAGTCTGTCTCTGGTTCCGAGTCCTCCTTTCAATTTCCTCTTAAGTTTACCTCTGAATCTACGTTAAACATCTCTTTTGATAATTTGTTTATTTATCTGTTTCTGATATATTTCAACCACCTTTGAAATAGTATGTTTGTCTACTACTGGTTCAGGAAGTGAGTCTTGATGCACATATTTCTTCTGTTCAGATATTACTGTATTGCACGAATTCTATTGATATCATAATAAACTTGGACAGAGTTGTTATTACCGTTGGTGCTTCTACTTGCTTCATTATCAACCTGGTTAAATTGAGCTGAGGTGCTGTAGTTATCAACTATTGATTAGGTGTGATGTCTGATATATCTTTCATGTGGTGCCTTATCATCTAATTTAGCTACAACTATCTATTGATTATAGAAGCTACTAGAGTGCATGTATAGGTCGTTTCAGCTTGCGGTTTCTATTGTCATTTGCTTTTGGTTTCACTTAGCTAATTTTCTTTGCTGATAGCTTGATCAACTAAATTTTCTGATCCAGTTGTTGCATTTTACACCCAGAATAACGTTTCACGCGAAGCACAAACAATGGTCCTTGTTGACCATCCCAATGTTTTAAAATCGCACTGCTCCTTTGTCAGTGATCACAATTTGTGGGTTGTAATGCCTTATATGGCTGGAGGTTCTTGCCTGCACATCTTAAAGGCTGTACACCCTGATGGTTTTGAGGAGGTTGTCATTGCAACAATCTTACGAGAGGTGTTGAAAGGCTTGGACTATCTTCACCAACATGGCCACATTCATCGGGATGTCAAAGTGAGTAGAAACATTTAGGCACCTCCAGTATTGTGTAATTCAATCTTCTCATGCCAATTCAAGCAGGTTTCTCAAAGAACAAAGCTATCTCATTGTCATTCTATATAAATGGATTCTACTTCTCAAGCTTTTGAAAGCTAATTATCATATGATATCTTCCACAGTTGTTAAAATCACAATTTGGAAACATCAAAATCATCTCCTAAAATGCTATACATGGGTACGAGTTATAACGTCTTGTACATCTCTTTAGTAATGAGCAGAACGTGAAAAAGAAACAAGCTGCACAAAGTAATTATTTGTCCAAGTAACCAAGTGCTACTGAAAATAAATGAAAATTTTCAATTGAGAGTAGACCATACAATCATTAGTAATATCCTCAACCTTTTCCCTTCCTGTTTCTGTTCCTTAATCTTAAATTAACAGAAGAATTGTCAGTCTTCCTCAGGACTGCCAATAGTCATTTGGACTTCTTGTTATTACAGTCTTCCTCAGGGCTTGACTATGTTTGTATGTTTCTTTCAGGCTGGCAATGTTCTTATCGATTCACGTGGTGGAATCAAACTCGGAGATTTTGGTGTTTCTGCTTACTTGTTTGATGCAGGTGACAGACAACGCATGAGGAATACTTTTGTGGGTACTCCATGCTGGTATGCTTTAAAATTTAGAGTAGTTTCGACATGGCACTTTCTCTTAGATTTTTAATCTTCATGTTCACAACTTAGTCTAATATACAAGAGGTTTGGGAAAAAGAGTGCAGCGTGTACATTAGTACAATGTATACATAATACCTGTGTATGCAAGTGCAAATTGTTTAATAATATTAGTCATGTGGTGCTCTCATTATTTTTCAAAATTCATTTTGGCTTTTGTATGATGAGAGCAATTTGTGCTTTGTAGGATGGCACCGGAGGTTATGGAGCAATTGCATGGTTACGACTTCAAGTCTGTTATCTTTTTACATGATTCCCGTTCCTGTTTAATTTGAATATTCAATTTATTTTCTCATTCTTATCTACTGGATTAACTAATTCTGCAGAGCTGATATTTGGTCCTTTGGCATAACTGCTTTGGAGCTTGCGCATGGTCATGCCCCTTTCTCGAAGTATCCTCCAATGAAGGTTTTTATAAATATAGTGACTTTCTCATGTCACCCCTCCCCCTCCTCTTGTATGGACAATTAAATCAATTGGTATGATATTGTATCATGTAGGTTTTGCTCATGACATTGCAAAATGCACCACCTGGTCTTGATTATGAGAGAGACAAAAAGTTTTCTAAGGTATGCTTGCTAATGCATGTAAAGGCCAATAGCAAATTACTTATTAGATTGAGATGCCATTAATGTACATCTTCTGTGTGTCTGCTAGTCCTTTAAGCAGATGATTGCTAGTTGTTTGGTGAAAGATCCTATAAAAAGGCCTTCTGCAAAGAAGTTGTTAAAGCATTCTTTTTTCAAGCAAGCTAGATCTAATGATTATATTTCTAGAACTCTCCTGGAGGGTCTCCCAGAACTTGGTGATCGCCTTCAGGCATTAAAGGTTTGTTTGCTGCGATGATACTATCTAGCTGAAGTGTCTTCTTTGTGTTAGGCTATGTTCTAATTAAAGTGTATGCACTGGCTATAGAGAAAGGAGGAAGATATGCTTGCACAAAAGAAAATGCCAGATGGACAAAAGGAGGAAATATCCCAGGTTTGGTTTTATATCACAGGAGAAACACATTTTAAGACGAATTGTGCATGTAGTTTGATTTTATATCAGTTACTGCTTATAAGATTACTCCTGGTCCCTGGGGTTATTCAGTTTGAAAATAACCATATTATGTGCGAATTTGAAATATGCCTTGACATTTAGTACAAATATATCATTTGAATTGATAATTGTGTTATATCTGTCCCTCCAAAATGTGTATAAAACATACATGGATATATATCAAGAGGGTGCTTGTAATTAACAACCTTAGTTAGGTATTTTTCTTATATGATCAAACCTCAAGGATAGTTTATGTAATTGGACCTAAATCAAGTACTTAACTTACAATTTTTTTAGAGCCACAGCCTCTTACTCTTACACATGTTCATGTGTTTATTCAAATACTCCTTTCGTCCCCGTCCCCAAATAACTGTCCTATTTGGCAATAAAAGATGTCCTGTAACAAGTGTACTATTTCAGAAATAGAAAAATGATGTCAAAATTTCCATTTTATTCTTGTCCTCAATGTAAATTTTTAGTAGTTTGGTATTCCGTGCAATAATCAAGGGTAAAAAGAGTAAATTTACCCACTTTCTTGGTATGCAAATTTATACGGCATGGAATACTTATTCGGGGACGGAGGGAGTATTACATTATTAAAGTTGTAGAGAGTATGTAATGTGAATGTAAGAAATGAAATTTCAGATGTTGAAGAGACCTATTGTAAAAAATACCTTCACTTATTTGCATAGATAAGATAAGGATATGGTTTAGATGGTCCTTATGTAGGTCCCTGAATCCTAGTAAAAAAATTTACAATGGTAATCCTTTCATATGCTTGGTCAGGGAGCTTTTGAGTTTCTTATATATAATTTACAGCAAGTATGATCATGACTGAAATGCTATTATCATGGAATCATAACAAGTTTTCTGTTTATCAACAGAATGAATATAAACGTGGGATTAGTGGTTGGAACTTCAACCTTGATGATATGAAGGCTCAAGCTTCACTGGTATCTCTGCTTCCTGATTCTCATTTGAGTGATTTATTTACTGCGGGAGTTTCATGCGAGGCATATAAATACCTTATTGGCTTCTGACAGATACAGGATGATGATGTTATTCCTGAGAAAGATGAAGAAATACAAGCTAAACATAACCAGTGCCAGCCATCCTCGTATAAAAGTTCAAAAGTACTTCAACACCAGTTGTCCTTTGCTAGTCAATATTCTGATGCTGCAGATTCTGTAAGCTAATATTGGTTTTCTCCTAGGTTACAACTTTTTGTTCATTTTTAACATCTGATTTCTTAACAGGATGATAACACCCCTGCTTCTGTCTCATCACTGGACTCTACAACTTACATGTATGCTATCATGACTTGACAGTCCCTTTAGCTCTTGTAACATCATTGTCATGTATAACTGTTTGGTTCTGCTTGTATGTTTTCAGTGATGCATTTGCTTAATATCATAGTCCTGCCCCATTTTTTATATACCTTGCAAAGTTTCTTAGTGTCTCCTCTGTTTGACAATCACAATGGTGCAGTTTTAGTTTCACTCTTTGACACTTTTAGCCAAAAGATTATACTGTTACAACCGTTTGCTTATATGAGTTAATTAATATTCTGCCTATTACTTCTGATCTTTGGTTCTATGCCCTGAATAAATTTGATAGTATCCTAGTGCTAAATGTGAAAAATCTGATGATGATTGCTGTGCTTCCAGCTCATGTTTGGAGCATCCAACATTGAATTCTTCTCCTGGCAATGAGAATCACACAGAAAGCAACTCAGCAGAAAAGCTTGCCTCAGATGTGAACAGAAAATCATTAGATGGGGCCCCAGCAACTAATCATCAAAGGTATATCCTTGTACTTACTAAAATACTTATCTATCACTGTCTGTATTGTGTTTCTCTCTTCTTTCACTTCTTCATAACAAATGGTATCTCATAAATTACTGAGAGTGATGATATTTCACATCCAGTTGCAATTGTGTAAAAAGTTAGTGCTGACTGTTATCTACACAAAGTCTCTCCAAAGTTGTTATATGTCCCTCTCCCTCTGGCAAAAATACTTTTATCCCCTTACAATACACCTTCATCTTACATATTGATCTCAACTAAAGAGAAAAGTCATCTCTGGCTTCTGTTATTGTTTCCATGAGAGCTTCAGTTATATCACTCTCTTGTCCTAATCACAGGTCCTTGCCCCATCTCATATCTCAATTGAGCTCCTCATACCACTCACTGTCTCCTTAAATTATGATGATACCTTTTTAATAAAGGTAGAAGCTCCTAGCTTCCAGGAATAAGAGATAAAGGGAAGGACTTCTTTGTTCCCTTTGTCCAAAAACTGAGTTGATATTTTTCTTTTAAAAGAAATGTAGGCTTACTGCAATGCCAATTGTTTGTCATAGATTATATTTCGAAGTCTTGTAAATATTGCTTTTAATGTTAGTTGGAGTCTTACCTACTTTAAAAAGAGATTCATAATAACTCAGGAGAACAAAATGTAATTTTCCTACGCTGCAGGCTGCAGGCCGAAATAAAAATTCGTGCTTCAAATCATTCATCACCAAGAATAAAATATGTGGACAATTTAAGATGTAAGTATATGCAACTTAGAGACTTAGAGGGAAAAAGTAAAATAAGTATTAGGGAAAAAGGGCAATATATATGATGTATTGATTACAGGAGAGTCCAGTCTTCCTCATGAAGAACCATGCGCTCCCAACACACCGAGCTCCATCTTTCCCCACTTACTCCTTAAAGCCTTATACATTCCTAATCCCTTGCTCATTATCAATACTCCATCAAAGTGTGATTCTTTGACAGTCCTTAGAGCCTTGCCTGGTTGTCTGCAACTCTAGTTTCCTTTGGCCTAAGAGGCCATCTCTGCTTACTTTCCCTGTTGCCACCGCCTCTCCATCCCTCACTGTAGAATCATCAACCCAACTCTCGATCCAATCCCCCTACTAGACTGCTAATCTACCTTGTGCTCACTTTTCATGCATTTACCATGCGTAGCTGCCTACTCTAGAGAGTCTTTTCTCCCATAAATCTATCCCATGTTCAGGTTTATGAGAAACGCTGACTTTTGATTTTTTAGATCTCTTTTACTTAATGCCACAGTAAACTTTCATCTGGAAATTAATATAATTGATCTGATGACTAAATAGAGAGAATATCTGCTGAACAGGAAAATGAATTGTATCTAAATATTTTCCAATACAGTCAGACTCAATAGAATTTGATCAATCCTTTTTTCTGTCGTTAAGGCGGAGAAATACCGTAATGAAAGGAACATAGGAGTTTGTCGCTAGGTATTTGACCAAATAGGATCGTCTAGTTAAAAGTAACTTTTGCTAGAGAGAAACACCTTACATTGTTGATTGGTTTTCCTCATGATTTAAAACTGCAGTGGCTAGTTGCTACAACTATTCATCTAAGCATAAACTCATTTTAGTGACTGGTGAGGGTAGGGGAGGAGAATAGGGTGTTGTGGATTACAATCCACTCTTTTGTACCCTGCCACTGGACTGTACACAATCAAACAATAAAATGGTATGTCCCAAGATTTCTTTATACTATTTATGTAAGAGCTGCATTGTTACCCATCCTTGTAACTCAATTCCTTTCTGAATTGTTATCTTTCGTATTTTACTCTGCCTTATTCATAAAGAACGTATGCATAATTGGCAAATGTTTAGAAATGATTTGTTACTCTCTTTTGGTTTCTTCACATGTAGTTTATTCAATGGAAAGCCCACTCAGATTGACATTTTTCTTTCTAATAATTTGTAATGCCTAGCGACAAAGTTCACAACTTGTCAAGAGGGGGACACACCAATCTGCAACCGTCAGAAGCACAACATGAGACAATATCCAAAGGTTCAAAACAAGCAGGTAATAAATCTGTATTCAGATCTTTTACTTCCAATTTATCGTACTTTGTTTTTAAGTGTCCTGTAACTTGTTTGAGATTTTTTTTTCTGATGTAGTTAATGGAGATGATATTGATGAGAGAGCCAAAAATCCATTTATTCAGCAAAAAGGACGATTTAAAGTCACATCAGAAAGTGTTGAGACTGATAAGGTTAATATTCAGATATCATTTTTACTTATCTTCTTAACATTTATCTCAGTTTAAATTTTTTTCTTCATGTAGATGGTTTCAGCACCTTTACTGCAGAAAAGCCACAGCATGCAGGTTGGTTTTAAAACGAGAAACATATTTTATATTGGTCTGCTTAAAACTTTTCCTTTGTCCTGACTAAACCATTGTTTGTTTGTCTGATAAATGCATGAGACTAGGTGTAAAATTGTTCATAATTTGTGGTTTGCTGACTAAAGGCCATGTCATGGTGGACACAAACCCGAGACCTTTGGCCTCACACATTAACCAATCTACCACTGGACCAACACACTATATCTTTCAATGTCATTTAGACTCACTGACTCCTGTATAAGTTGCATAGTTATCGTATATTAAGATCCACCATCAGCTTTATCTTTCGTAAGGGTTTCTGAAACATTGATTATTTGTTTCAAGGAGAACCTTAAAGACCAAATGCCTGTATTCTACTGATACCTGAAGTGCTTGTGTGTGTGTATGTAAAGCATTAATTGTTAACTAAATCACCATGCTTGACCCAATTTTCTATTAGAATACCCCACCTCTCAATAAATTACAATCAACACCAAACTTTTTGTTTAATAGCAATTAAGAGTGCTCCGAAATTCTCCGACCACCATAATTCCAAAGTGGCACTTTTTAATCCATGTGTAATGACTTCTGTCTAAATAGATGATGTTGTTGCATGAGATTAAAAGGTTGCCATTTTGAACGTTAGAAACTCCCATATACGGCAAATCCAAATTACGGCCATTGAGTTAAAAAGCAAAAATTACTCAGAGAAGAATTAAAGTAGAAGATATTAAACCCAAGAAACCCAAAAACGGGAGTATTGCAACAGCAGCGTGTGTAACGCACCGCTCCTGCACATTCAAACAGAACTTATCATAAATAATTAAGGACGCTGCGACCGTAGTCACCATCATATAGATAGACCACCACTTGGCTGGGCCAAGACAACTCTGGGTGTAACATAAGCCTCAACGGCGATCTTGGTGTCCCACTGTCCTTAATGTATGATCGTACTCTGTCCCTGTAATCCCATTTCACTTAATCCAGCGATTCCCCTGTGGCAAGAGCTGGCGAGCTCAGGATACCTGCTGATTGAGCTGTTTCTACTGAGAAAGCCCTGCCTAAAAGTGAGGTGGAGAGGGTGCTGGTTAACAGCCTTCTGGATAATCAGATTACTGTTGCCATTCTGTTTGTAGTTCTTGATTACAAAGAGACTAGTGGTGATGGATTTTGAGTAGGTGGGGATTAAACAATGTCATGTAGACTAACAAAAAATTATGCATTGGAATTCCAGTGGCCGGAGAATTTGGTGATTCTAATTGTGACAAATCAAAGTCGGATATGGAATTGCAACACTTTGAAAGTGGTGTTGCAATTGCAAATTGGGTCTAAAGTGGGGATTTAATCTGCAACTAATCCATATATGTATATAAATGTATATGTGTCTTTATATTTTTATGTACTTGTGTCTGTATGTATGGACTATGGATGGCAGGATCAATTCAACATGTCCTTTGTTTTGCATGGATACCTCTCAAAAATGCAATATGCATATTACTATCAGAATGACTTAAATTAGTATTTTGGATAGGTAATTGCACAGCTTCCAGCAATTCCGTCACCATGGCCTTCTGAAGCTAGTCCACCAAACCACCCTTATAGCCATGCCCTTTTCGCCCACTTGCAGAATGTTCTACTAACAAACACTCTTCAAAGGGTAGGCTCTTCTTGAGAAATATTTATTCGTTTCATTTACGGATAATATTCGTTAAGGTTGTCTTATTTTGCCTTTTCCCTTAACAGGATAATATACTTAGTGCAATGAAGCAAATTGCTGTTGGTGATTTTCCAGGTATCAGCCATTACTGCAATATCGATGCACACGTTGTTTATTAAAACTCTTTCTCACTTGATGTGCCTATCCATATTTCCAGATGCAGGCTCCATGCCGATGAACATTCAATTGGCAGAGAAATCCATGGTATGTAAAGTGCCCAATAATAATATTAAACTTGTTGTGTAATTAACATATCTGTAAGAAGCAAACTTTGATTTGAGTGGTCTAGTTTCACATTTGCTTGATCAATATCTAATCGATTCATATAAGGCGAACCTTGAATTTGTCGGTCCGTAGAAATTTTCTCCTTGGACACTAAAATATTCGTTGCATGCACTTTTGCTTCTGTAGCTTGAGGCTGCTCACGAAAGAGAAAAGGACTTGATCCGTGAGATAACCGAGCTACAATGGAGGTATGATTTGCAGATCCATGATCTATAATATCAACCTTAATGAATTCAAATTAGTTTCTAAGAAAACTCGGCTCTCTTTTGCAGGCTTGTACGTTGTCAAGAAGAGATCCAAAAACATAAACCGGAGAATCACGGGTGAAATGCTTAGTTACGGCTGGACGCAGTTCTGGTATGGTGTGTAGGGAGCTTTCCTAACATATAAAAGGACCACAGATGCACTTGATGATATTATTATTACACAAGTTTGCATCATTTGTTTGAATTTGTGATGGAAGGCTTCTTCTAGTTTAGCTACATTCAGGTTTCCTCAACTCTTGCTTATTTTTTATTAGCAGGCTCGCAAATCTGAAGTTGTAAAGTTAGCTAAACATTCTGAAATCTTTTCATTCGTACCATCGTTATTTTCTTGTTGGTATGAAAAAAAGAAAAAAAAAACTTAAGGTGTCTTCCTAAATTGCCATTTTGCTCTTTAAGTGCATTGGTGGATAGTTGGGTTTTAGCTCTATTCCTTCAGTATTATTACAAATGCTTTATTAACTGTCAATTTTCACATACTGTAACACGCACTCAAACGGGATAGCGTGTGGATCGAAAGTTAATATAGCACTCAATTAGAAGATCAAAGAAGTTCATATCTATATATTGATGCAAATGGTAGATTAATTTATACTCCTTTCCCATTGTAATTGTATTGGCCCATTTTCTATTGCGCTTCGTTTCAGTTGTATTGGAACTTTACCAAAACAACAATAAGTTAATATTCGAATAAGTGGGATTATATTATTTTATCTTTCAATAATGCACTTTTTTAATTTTTGTGAAAAAAGTGATGGGCCAATACAAATGGAATGGGGGAGTATTAAAATTGCATATTTCCTCTCAATTTTATCTATTTATCTTATAATTTGAAGTAAGCACCTTCCATGAACATAATCTATACAACCCATTGATGAATGAACCGTGTCATAATTTGCAAAGAGTTTCTTGAATAATTTGTGCTTCCCATTGAAAGTAATATCTTTTTCTTCCCCACATCATATCTGTTGGGTAAGTCAAGGTAACCATTAAGTTTTATCGATTCAATAAGCAAAAATAAAAATCACACAATCAGATTATTCAAAGGCCGGGTTTTATTAAAACCACGTGGAGAAAGATTTGAAGGTATAAATCTCAATGAGGAATAGTAAATGTCTAAAACAGTTACTCCATCAGTCCACAAAGAATATGCACTTTTGTAACTATATAAGTTTTAGTAAAGTAAATTTTATATGATTAAAAATTAAAGTAAAATGATAAAGTAAATTTTGTGTAATCGAAAATTGAAGTAGAGTACGTGTTGGGTCCCGGAGGGTGACTGAACTGGTGTATGGGGGGGGGAATACACCAGTAGGTTCTTTTTGAAAAAGACAGA
>JAYJMF010000085.1:3190347-3201332 GCA_036873715.1 Salvia sclarea
GAGAATATGTTAAATGATCTTGTAGGATTAGTTGCTTGCATAAGAACGTCTAATCATCATAACCATAAGGAGATTTCCCAAACTCTAGTTTGTCACTCTTCTGTATAATTAATCAAGCAGTTAAATTAGCTTTTTCTAGCTTAGTTTTAATTCTAGCTCAAATCAAAATCCTCTTGATAGAATGTTTAGATTTATTGTTTTATGTGTACACAAATGAAAAAGCCCTGTTAAGCCTTCCACGAGATTCGACTAGGGTCAACCTATCACATTACAATAGACCTCGTATATTTGCGAGAACCTAGAGGTGAATCTTGGGTTCAACTATTGAAACTAAGGCACCTAAGGACTCCTTTTTGCGTGTGAACGTGAGTTCAAATTTCGACCGCGTACGAGTATTTTCCACTTTTGTGTAGATAATTGTCCCACTTGTGTGTAGTGGTCACGCCTACGTACAGTGTTGAGTTTTTAATTTATTTTTCATTCATATTATTTCATGCAAAAGTATGGTATAATTAAGCATGTTACGTTATCTTATTATAAAAGTATGTTTAGGCAACTAGTTCAGGCTTAATTTGAAAGAAACAATTGCCAGCTTAAATCCCAAATTTTAGACTACGTGTTCTATTGAAGTCACAAATTTAATTATGCCCGTCAAGCTAGTTAGGCATAAATGATTTTGATAGGCACGAATCATGATTCATTTCTTTTTTGGGATACATAAAGTATGATGATATCTACTAATTTAATTATTGTTACACTTTGTTATAGGAGATGGGTAGTAGAGAAATTTAATTGAACCAATTTATTGTGTCGAAGTCCTTGGCTGCCCCTTGAGGAACATCTTCCATGAGCTTCTCCTGCCCCTTAGGGTAATAGATTCCGGTGCGGTCGTCTCGGACCCACCACCCAGCTTCGCTGCTTCCTCCGCCACCGGCCGCCGTCGCCGCTCTCACCTCCTCCCCATTTGATTTCACCGAATCGCTCACCATTTCGGGGGAACCACTTTTCCGGTGATAAGCTTTTCTCAACATTGGCCTACATTAATTATTTCAAACATAACATAAGCATAAATGTAGGGTAACCAATTATTTGGATTAGGCTAGCTAACCAATTATTTGGATTAGGAAGTAAATTCATGGAGCTAGGTAGATTTCATTATTCATGGTCTTAACTTGTTTCTCTTATTATTCACCTATACTTAGCTAGTTTGGTTTATGAACTTGGGGTTTTGTTTTTAGTTAAAGAGAAAAAGGACAATTAGTTTTAGTCGAGAGAGAGATGAAGAAATAGTCATCCTTAAATTCAAGACACAGTCAAATATTGAGAGATTTTCAAGATTTAAACAAATCTTGTTTGTTAATGTGTATATTTGCTGACCACTCTACTGCTAGAAATCTATTAGTAGAGTGGTTAATGCTAAAAAAATTATTATATACTCCATCCATCCTATTCATAATATCTCACTTACCACTTTAATTTGTCTCATTCATCTTGTTCCATTCTCTTTTTGGCAAACAAAATACACACAAAAACATGTGGATCCCATGTGAGCCACACCACCTTATACTAATCAATTTTGCATTCCTTAATTTTCGTGCCCAAAAGAAATGAGACATTATGAATGAGACGGTGGAGTATATGTTAAAAAGTTACAAAGTACATTTTATAATTAAAATCAAAAAATTATTAGTACTATTTTCAATATCCACATAATTAATAAATCTTTAATGTAGTTTTAGGAGGAGAACAATGCCACATATTTTAATATATAATAATATATATGAGAATTGGAATGACAATTTTACCGATGGATACCTGCCCGTAGTGGGGTAGATTTGGGGGCAAGGTTTTCAATTTTCGTAATTGGGGTGGGTGGAGGTTTCTATATCCGGGTTGAGTTTGAGGCGGGTGTGGGGTATCAATACCCATGCCGAACTGTCCTAACATAAACTTATATGTATATATTTTCTAAAATATAGTAAATTTAGTTTTTTATATATTAATAAATAATATATATATATATATATATATAAATATTAAGTTATATTAATTAAAAATAAAAGATAATTGTTGGTGGGTTCCCCGAATGGAGATCCTTTCTCCTTCCAGATAATTCCTATCCCACCCTCGCTCTGATTTAAATAAGTAATAGGCTGGGTACGGGGATCGTTTAATGAAGCAGGTACGGGGTGGGATAGCAAAATCAGCCCCGTTGCCATCCCCAACTAAGGGGAACTTTTTGTTAAAATAATACGTGCAATTCTAAACCATGAGCACCGTGTTTTTTTCGTTGTATGAAAGATATGCCTAATAAGTTAAAATATATCTCATGGAGAAAAACAATTGTACACGAACCAATATTTGTGGATTGTACTAGAAGTATATCGTAGTCGAAGAAGATTTAGGCCTATGTGATTAACACTATCATATCATTTACGATTAAATTGTTTCCCTTTTTACTAAAATATTAATTAATTCAATATATAATTGGGACTTTGGGTGGTCACTATAGACAAATGAAAACCCACATTTAAGTATACATCTAAAGAATAAGAGGACGATTATTTTTCTAAACTATTTTGAGACTGTATGAATTTTATTATCATGAGAATATCGAAACACTGATGTATAAAATATCTGCAGTATGATAATATCAAGGTGTATTAATATTATGGCAAAAACTCATGTGTCCCCGATGTATATAAAATACATCACTATATTCTAAGGTGATGGGGTTGAGCCCATAGAAAAACTCAAAGACATGAGTCAAGCGAGGGGTAGCTGAAGGCGCACTCCGAACGAGCTCAAAGGCAAAATTGTTTCCAACAACATTATCTATATATTAAAATTGAAGGCGAAACAAAAATATTTGATGTATATATATATACATCAGGGGCACAGAAGACCACCACCACTACTACTGCAGCAATATAGATACTAGTTTTTTTAGTATGCACTTTGAATGCTATACGAGTAATTGGTTTTTATGTTGAATTTTCTTGTCTTGTATCTTCAAATTTAACATGTAAAGTTCTTTCAATGTATAAATAATAATTCAGAAATATAAAGTCAATTAATTTCAATTGTTGTTCGCACTAGGTGTATCGACATGCACTTTTTCAACAGTAGATTACTTATACGCAAATATCTCCCCCACATTTTAATCATTGAAAACAACCTTATTATTAATTAGATTTAATTACCATAGATAAAAGAGTATACGTCAAAGCAGCACTTTTAATTCCCTGGATGATTGTGGGAAAAGGAAAACAGGGATGTAAATGCCAAATTAAGGGGGAGAGAAGAGAAAAGTAAAACTCTATTGTGATAGTCAAATTAAATTAAGATTTGACTAATCATGGAAGTTGTTGGAGTTGCATATGTATTTATATATATACTATTTAATCTCTGTCACAAAAATGGTTTGAATTCTCAACCCGATCTATGAGTCTACTTACTTAATTGCTTGATTAAATTATGGAGGTACTAATTACTAAGTAATTACTATCCAATGACTTTGAGTTTTCAACCACTTGGTTATTTAATTTTGTTTTGGAGTAGATTAGACAAAAGGGTAGGTAGTCATATCACCTCCTTGCACTTTTATCTAATACTCCATTTCATCATAAGCATCTCCTTAGCAATTTTTGTTTTTGTATTTTTATAAGTCTCCTAATTCGTAATTTGAGAGAATAATTCTGATATATTTTATCCTTATTTCATATTTTTGAATTTAATATTTGATTATATAAATGCATTTATCATGATAATTAGTAAGATTATAGAGATAAATCTATCTATTTCTATATTGTGTGTAATTTGAAGGCTGGAGATACTTATAATATGGAAGGAGTATGTATTATGTAACTCTCCTTTAATTAGAACCGTCCAACTTTCATTTAATGAAATAGTCTAATTAATATATCGTTTATTCTATTCTCAATGAGGCACATTTCTGTCAGGCCGGAGTACCATTCACCAATACACGTAGTACCATTTTATATTAAATAGAGTACCACTTAAAACACAGTTCATTCATATAGAGTACCAATATATATTGAATAAAGTACCAATTCATATAACATGAAGTACCGCCGGCCCGACGGTCAGGCCGGCCTGACAGAAATATATGTCATTCTGAATATATAAATAAAAGGTTAATCAGCTAAAGTTTGGGGAGAGGGGACCCTAGATTTGATCAGCCAGTTAGTGTCAAATATATAAAACGTATATATATTCCGAGACTTTGCCCAAGTCTTGAGTTGTACTTTCTTAATTAGTTATATCCATAGACGAGGTGCCTAAAAAAGTAAGGATAAATACTTTGTAATTAATTTGAATATTATATCGACTGATTCTCCTCCATACGATTTTAACTTTTATTTTGATAAATTTGTCTAAATGTTGTATAATGAAAACACCTTGAAAACTCAATTTTTGGGCAACTCATATTTTTTCTTTTCTTTCTAAAAACAAAGTCATGTAACTCTTTAATGTCTAACAAATCTATCCTGAAATTTTGCATGCGCTATCTTGAAATGTCGTTTAAGGAGGGCACAAGAATCGAATCCTAATTTTTCTTCACATTGAAATATATAAAAATGTAATTGGTATCAGGATTGAATATCACACTTGAATTTTTTTGATGAGGTTATTATATATATTAGACATATAATAACATGATTATTATACTTCAATGGATCCAAATATTCTAGCTGGTGATGAGTTTGGGAGTTGTAAGCATAAGATTAAAACTAAGAAAGTCAAATTTAAATGATAACATTAGTATTAGACTTGAGAAGCTTTCGTGGTTTTGACCAGTCGACGCGTTTGTTTGTTTGATCACGGTCCATATATATTTCTACTTTCTAGTAAGACATTCTTGTTTGCGATCAACTATTGTTATTTAATTTAGCATATTAATTATTTAGATATATCTTAATTATAAATTCCATTAATTTTGTGTAGCTTATTTTATTGACATGACTTATTCATTTCATTTTAGCTTATGAAAAGAGCGCCGAAGCGCGTGTAATGATTGTCTTATATTTCCTCTTAAAAAAATCATTAATTATCATATATTTAAGGATTAATAATCAATTAATGAGTTAAGTAGCAATTACTCTACATGATATGATGAATTGATAAAAATAATCCAATCTAATCTATTATTTACTTTGATGGATAAATGATGAATTGTTTAATTTGACTAATGTAACAATCTTATCTTTCAAAGACTCAGTCCTATATCTTATCAATTTAGCGTATTACTCATGGTAAACGCTACATTATAGTCTATATTTGATCCGCACTGCAATTTTATAGTAAAAGTTTTTTATACAGGCAGATGTAATCTAATTAATAATTGCATGTCTAACGAAACGTGATACAAACGAATAAAAGCTAAGTGATTTTATGAGGGTATTTTTTAGCTAGATGTTAAGAGTAATTCTTCGTTCAATCACGAAGTCCGGCCACACAAGCTATGAATACGAACCCACCATCATTTACAATTTGACTGATGTCAGAATAAGTATTCAAAAGTGGTTTTCTTAATTAATTAATGTAAAAATGGAAGCAGACTACATCTTAATGGTAGCCGGTACATATTTTCTTTCTTCTCACCATCTATAAATAGCTGCTACAGTATACAAGACAAACCAAAATTCTTATCATTAAAGTAGATAGCCCTGCCATAAAAAAATATTATTAATATCATTGTGGAGTACCTGTATAATTTTGTTTTCTATTAGTATGTTTTAAACACAACAATATATTATTCCAAATTTTATATGTATGTATACTTGTATTTATAATAACATGACATGCATGATCCAAAAAGAAAACAAAAAAAACAAAACATGATATATCAATAGAAAGTTTAGAAATTTTGGAATATTGAAGGCCTGTGATATATAATTCGATTTAAAATAATTTGCTTGCTTTAAATGTAATTAAAAGGGATGACATTGGAGAAATCCTAGTGACGAATATAAATAATTTTAATTGGGAGTTAGAGGGAGAAGGATGAATTGGTATAATGGAATTGGATCCTTATTTTATCCACACTATCTTACAATAATCCACTGCAGTAAACAAGACACTCCATAAATAAGTTCCTAGCTTATCATTCATCTAATCAATCTGAATAAAATATTGTCAATCATAAATAGTAGTACTCCATAAGATATCATATTACCTCTATTAATAATGGGATAGTCAAAGATGTTGAAATTTTATAATAGCTGAGTAGAGGTGGGAGAGATTAATTCGAACACTAACTTGCTCTCATGTATTATCACCTTAAAGCTTCATAGACTATCATAGGTTTACATAATATATTGTCATGAAATAACCTTGGAACGAGCGGTGGAGATAATTAAAGTGGTATAAATATAAGTAAATATTAATTTGAACTTACTTGAAATACATAGAGTTGAACGTTTGAGCCCCTGATCTACCAGCTGCTGCAGATGCCATTTTTCTTTATTTGTGACAAAGGGGCCTATTTTCGTGTCATGCTACAAAATTGTGAGCCAAATTTATAGTGGAAAAGTTTAGACGATTGGATAATTTAGTTTCCCAAGAAAAATATAAAAAAATATTATAAAGGCGAGGATTAGATATGGGCTCTTAACCATTCTTGGTTGTTAGTTGTTTTTATTGTTTGTTTCAATATTCAGTTCCATGCAGATAGGAAAAGTTAAGTACAAGACAAAATTTAATGAAGAATAGATATGGGCTTTGTTTATGGGCTGGATATGCCCTCCCAAGTTGTGCACAACTTCTTTAGGAAAATAAGTATTTTGGCTAAGGATATTTATGTAAATATGTATGAGTAATCAGTGATGGAGTTTGGGTTATATATGATCAAGTCTCTCCAAACAAAAATTAATAATTCTAACCTTAAAGTTTGATTTTTTTAAAGAAAAATTATACTCCCCCGTCCCAAATAAGTTGAGGCGTTTTTTTTCGGCACGGGATTTAAGGAGAGTTGAAAAATAATGTAAACTGATGATAGAAATATATATTATTTAAAATTGTGAGTGTAATAAAGATATCCTAATAAGGAAACGCCTCAACTTAGTTAGGACGGAGGGAGTACATTAATACTCGTGTATTGGAGAATATTGACATTAACTCCTTTTTTGATAGAATTCTCGCTTCGCCCCTATGAACAATCCATGCTATTATCTATTAATAACTTTTATTATATATAATAAAATCTTCCAACTTATATTGACTTCTAGAATCATATGAAAATAAGGTATCATATTTGAGACATGTCAAGATTGTGGTTATGACTTGGATCCTCCATCTGACAAATCAAGAATTTTGAGTTATCAATATGATATAAGTTTTTTGTTTAGTTTCTATATTAAAGAATTGGAAAATAATTATTGAGTAAATATATTATATATATAATAAGGGAGTTGAAGAATTTGAAATTGATTTTGATTTGAATGACAATTTTGTAGTTTTCTCAAAATTAATGGTTCTTTTATATATTTATAAAATTAAATTAACTAAATTAATAGTTTTGATTACCCACGTCTCCATGTCTAGCGGTTATGTGTATAGAGAAGTTTTAAACATTTTAAAGAAAAAATTTAAAATGCTCTTTTTAAATTTTATTTTAAAAGTTTTATTCTTCTTAAAATATTTATGTATCAACATAAAAGCTATACAATATGCATCTTAAATTAAAGAACACAACACAAGCTTTAATTTGATATAAACTATATGAAGTTTAGATTTAAAATAAACAAGTTATATCAGTTTAAACGTTCGAAACGAATTATCAATTATATATATTATATATACACACACGTTCTATTTTATTTTCTTATAGTTATTAGAAATAAATTTAATTTTATCTTTAATTTTAATTAAGAAATTACTTTATTATTTTTGTTAAATTTATTTTAAAATTAAATAAATGTATCAATGATTAAATTAAATTAATAATAATAATAACAATAATAATAATAATAATAATAATAATAATAATAATAATAATAATAATAATAATAATAATAACAACAACAAATACTCCCTCCGTCCCACCGATCGTGAGTCACTTCTTTTGGAGCGAGAATTAATGAGAGAGTTGAAAAGTAGTGTAAAGTAGTGATAGGAAGATATATTATTTAATGTCATGTGAGTAATAAAGGTGTACCAAAAAGGAAATGCCTCACGATCGGTAGGACACATCGAAATGGAATGGGCCTCACGATCGGTGGGACGGAGGGAGTAATACTTAATTTTAGATGCCAATTATATAGAGTTTGGGAAAAAACCAAAATTCAGTATTAGTTCATGATTTTAGAGCCAATTAACTCTTTTAAAAATGCTTGCATCGTCGTAAAATCATAAATTTACATTACAAAATATAAAATTTTATGTTGTTTTACTAATCTTATAAGAAGTAGTATTTAATAGTGGTGATTATGATTAGCGTTTGATTAATTGAGTTTAGAATATCATATCTTCCATTGCATTGCATCGCATGGAATCATATTCTAGGATATACTTGTTAAAATCTTAATAGTTATTAATTTTAGTTGACTCATAATTTATATTCTACTTTTCATATTTATATAAGTATATATTTTTATCTATTTTTAATTATAAATATTTTTATTTTATTTTACTTTATTATAATTATTGTCGTGCCATTGCACGGAGGGCAAATTCTAGTACCACTTAATACTCCAATGTTTTCAACTTTTTATATATGATCATAATTCATAACTAGATGCAAAAATTCAATTAGAATAAGTTATGATGAGAATTGAGAAATCTCCTATGCATAAGACATATAAATTGAGAAACCCTCTATGTATAAGAAATATGAATCATTCGAAGAATTGACCAGACTTGGAGAGTCCCAAATCCGGGAGAACCCCAGACCTGAAGATATGAAGATGGAGTCATAGTCCGAGTCAAATATGACACGTCCAGAGGTGAGCCTCATACCCCAACTTCCCAGAGCCGAGAATATCAAACCCAAACACGAGTTGTATCTCTTAGATCGAGTTCTCTTTTTCATGTAAGGTGTTTTTTCCAATAGATTTTCGCTTTAAAGGTTTAATGAGGCTTGGACCAAGTGGACCGCCTATTGGACCCTTGGTATTAGGTTTAACTTTTCACCCTTTATATATATAAGATTTTGCATCATGTAAAGAGGAGGCTAGAGGCTTAGGGGCAGAACTTTTCACTTTACTAAGATAATAATGCAAACACAACACATTCTCTTTCTACTTCATCTTCTTTCACCAAAACCCTTACATCTCTTTCTTCGATTTCTTAGCTTGATCCTATCTAAAAAAATACAAATTCGATGATGGCTCAAAACAATATATCACTTTTCCTTAATCACATTCGAGCTTTCATTTTCGTCCTTCTATATATTTAGCATTGGCCCAGGTCCCAAGTCAGTAAAATCTCAGGAAAAAGTTAATAATGTTATTTTGAACCAAAATTCAAAACTTATCGTATATATATGGATTATTTGCATTTTATGAAATCTCATAGTTAAGCCCATTTCAAACCCCACTTCAATAAATTAATTTCTATATCCATGTGTGAGTGGTGTACCGTAAGACCAATATCATCATCAGTTGGTCGCTACTGAAAACAAAATTCCCATCTTTTCTATTATAAAGATAATAGTTTGGAAAATTATACTTCCTTGGTTCATAAATAGTGTGTACCCTTTGCCATTTTGAACGTTCATTAAAAGTTAGCATCTTTCTTTTTCAGGACATGATCTTTAATATCTAATCCTACAGATTATACTTTATTAAAACTCGTATTGTTCGCAAAGGTGCATTAAGGTGGATGGGATCCCCTTTCCCCAATTCTTGGTGTATCACCGCGTGCCACTACGAATTTCGATAGTTTTAACAACTTTTTCTTTTTGTAAAATAAAAATTTATTATTACATAATATATTATGATTAATATTTATAGTAAAAAAATAAAATTTTAAAAAATCATATACCATGATTCTGGAATAATCAACCCAAATAAGTACTACTCCCTCCGTCCCAAGATACAAGTCCCATTGACCACTTTAGGTCGTCCCACAATACTTGTACCATTTTCTTTTTAAGCTAAATTACTCACAAAAAATTTATGGGCCCCATGTGGCTCCTACCACCTCACTCACATATATTTTATTTTCTTGGTCCGTGTGCATAAAGCAAATTGGACTTGTATATTGTGGCGGAAAATACTTTTTAAATCTCAATATTTCAAAATCGTGGTATATAGTTTTTTAAAATTCTATTTTTTGCTATAAATATTAGTCATGATATATTATGTAATAATTTTTTATTTTACAAAAAAAAATATTAAAACTATCGAAATTCGTAGTAGCACACGATGACACACGAAAAATTAGGGATAGATCCCATCCGGCATTTAGGACGGATGAAGTAATTAAAAAGTTGAACCATACTGTTTACGTATATATATCTCAATCGAAATGTGGATATCACTCGGAAAATTTCCCCATCACACATAACGTATAGAAGCAATGATTGAGCATTAATTCTGTTTCGTGCCAAATATTGAATTTGAGCTATTAAAGTGTTTCGTCACAACTCACAAAGGGATAAACCCACCCTTCCCTTATCCCTTTCTTCAAAGCCAGTGGACTACATAATTTCCATAGTGGCCTCCTTATCTCCTGTGCCACCATATTGCCTCTATCATTTTCCTCAAACAATGTAAAAGAAAAAAGAATAATATTATTAATAATATATATATATATATATATATATATATGAATAAGTTCAGGTAGGAAAGGTATATTTCGTAGGAAATAAGAATAAATCTGGGTCTTTGATGGGTTAGATCAATGGTGGAGATTTACACTCAATTGTGCTAAGTGTTTGTGCTACGTGTGCTACGCAAAGATTGTGCTAGGTGTTTGTGATGTTAGTGCTAGGTGTTTGTGTTGTTTGTGCTAGAGAATTG
>JAYJMF010000085.1:3220088-3233241 GCA_036873715.1 Salvia sclarea
TGTAGGAATTTTCAATTTAGTTTAGTTTAATTGATTTAATCTATTTTTATATATATGTAATAAACCATCAATTTGGAGGAAACTACAAAATTGCCATTAAAACTGAAATTGATTTTAAATCAATTTTTCAATTTGACTCCACATTTAAGTATAGTATAGATGTTATAATTATCTTCAACTATAGAGGGTTAATTATTCCATCCCGCTGCCAATCTGTCTGATAGATGATTGATTTTAAAATTGAACGCACTGTCAAATTATGAAATAAAAAAAAATTCACAGGTATTTCCAAACTACATTAGTATTTATATTTTAAAAGTATTGGGCTTGAATTTGGGCTTATAATTAGATTTTTAAGCCCAAACAGTAGGCCCAATATATTTTGGAGTGATATACACACTTTGGAGTGATTTTTCAGGAAGATGACCATACAAACTTTGGAGTGATACTTAATACTGATTTAGTGATATTGTCATTATCTTGTTTCTTTTACTGGTTGAAGATCTAGTATTAACTATTCTCTCCGTCCCGTCGAAGTTGCTACGTTTTCCTTTATGGACCGTCCCAACGAAGTTGTTATGTTTCTTTTTTAAGACACTTTTATCACCTACACAACTTTAAATAATATATATATTCATATCATCACTTTACATTACTTTTCAGCTCTCCTAAAACTTCGTGCCCAAAAGAAACGTAACAACTTCGACGGAATAGAGGGAGTATATTCGATTGTGGCTTAAATCATTTGAATCGATTATCAAGGTTAAAGTCCGACATAATATAGTACTGTTAAAATTTGAAATGTAAATCAACAAACTTTGTCTATAAAGTAGGGGCCTTTTTGCAATTTAAAAAATTCGTTCTATTTAATTTTTTTAATCGATTTGGTTTTATTAGAAGTTAACTAATTAATTAAATAAAAATTAAAAATGACAAATTAGTTAAACTCCAATAAAAATCGAACCGATTAATAAAATTAAACGGAAATGATTTTTTAAATTTGCTAAAAGTCCCCTATTTTGTAGATAACTAGTGTTTCTTAAATACTTGAAAAATAATTATTTCGAATTCACTCCAAATAAAAGTACTAATCGAGTAAGGGATTGTTAAATAATTTTAAAGTTATGGCCTAATTCTGGTAACTATGAGCTTGTAATTGTGTGCAACAAATCCTGGTAATTTTAGAGACAAAGTCGGCCAAATTTTGGTAAGAATTCCGTCAACTATTATTACCCGATATTAATATTACCCGAAAATTTTTGTGTGAATGTTTTTTTTTTTTTTTTGACATGGCACCGTAACAAACGCATTATGATGATGTTTTAATTTAATTTAGGTATACTACGATCTTGAAAAGGGGGAAAAATTAATAAAACGAATTAGTTATGGCTATTAAATTGATAGATGCATTATGGAAGTCTTACTCATTGAAACTTGAAAGAGGAAAAGAAAAATGCTTATGATCTAAAACTTACTGAATGTGTATACACGGGGCGGAGCCAGGATTATTATTTGGAGGGTGCTAAAATAGAAAATTTCAATCTTAAGAGCGCTAATACAAAAAAAAAAATTCAAAAAAATATTATTATAGTCTAAAATAAAGAAATAATTTTTTTTGCCGGGGGTGCTTGGGCTCCCCCCAGCTCCCCCTTGGCTCCGCCCCTGTGTACACATAATGTTAGAGCCAATATGTTATTGACTAAATCCTTTTTAATCATCTAAATTTTATTACTTTTATATTTTTCACACGTATGAAACTATTAATTTTCACATTTTAAGTTTTGGGGTGGAGCTGCATATCGATTAATTTGTTATATTTATCGCATCCGAGACAATGATATTTTTTCTTTCCAAAAATGTACATTTGCTTTTATCTTGTATCTTAAATACAAAAAATAATTAATGCTACCTAAAAGTTAGAAATATAAATATCTTTGAGGGGCATTTAGGTCCTTTAGCAGCATGCTGGTAAAAAGATTTTGTGATAGTCTATTATCCCAACAGATAGGAAAATAGTGTAGGACAAAAATATATAAGTTGAACTACATCCATTGAAAAACACCAGAAAAATCAAATGAGGAAAAACTGCTTTCCTCAACACAAGTGAATGATCAAATGGTTTCTTTAGTCCACTATTCCGTCTTCTCCACTCCCTCTTCCCCAATCTTGCCAAGAAATGCGCTTTCTCGCGGAAGGAAGAGAACTGCTGCAGCTTGCTTGCGCCAAGAAATTCGAAAAGATGAAGAAGAATTGCGTGGTCGGAGAGCGATTATTTACATGGGTTTCGCTGCAATCCCTCTTCTTGACTTGAGGGCCCAAGCAGCAGGTCAGTTGTGTGTGCTTTTCTATTTCAAGATTGTTTCTCTTTACTTTTTAGTATCTGGGTTTTAATTCTTTTGTGCCAGATTATTTCTGAAATGTTTTCTGTTGGCGTAATTTGAACTTGTCATGTGCATTAGCGATTATTGGATTTTGATAACAGCATTATATTCTGTGAGATGTAGTTGCTCCAAATTTGATAATGGATTGTTGTGAATGTATAATTGCAATCTTGTTGGTGGTATATGATGGTGCATTCTGTTAAAAGAAAAAGTGGAAAAACAAGTAAAGAAAGAAAAAATGGAATTGATTTGAGTTCTTGTAAGGAACTAGGTACATTGAGAAGTTGAGATGAATTTCTTGATGAGGTGATGAAGAAGGTTTTAGTTTAGAAATTGTTAATGATTGCATTTACAAGCAGAATTCGAAGATAAAATCATAAAATTTAAAGTTGAATGCAGTTATGGCAGATAGATGTATTATGCTTGCGACTCTATGCATTCAAGATTTACCATGTTATCCTCTTCTTCATATGCATTTTCTTCTTAGATTATGTTTGGCCATTTTCTTGGTTAAATCTGCAGTTTGAAGGTCTGTGTTTACAAGATAAATATCCGAGGCTTGAGATGTCAAAGTTGCTTCTACATGTATTCAGTGTTTGCCCTTTTCATGTTCCTATATTGAATTATGATTCTTGGATGGTTAACAAATTTAGAGATGTATAAACTTTTACGAGTTGTTCTAACGCCTATCCTCTTTTCTGGTTGTATCAGTAGATCCTGAGTCGGGGAAAGTAGATCAGAAACTAGAAGCAGAGGTCTGCTTCTATGCTAGACATTTTACAAAGTATTTAAGTACAGATTTGCATATCTCTAATTTCATTATGTTCTAAAGTAGTAAAGTGCTTATTTCTTGTGCTCTGTAGTCGGGGCAGCAAAAGGCATCGTCAAACCCGTTTCTTTCACTTCTCAATGCACTTGGATTTCTGGGGTCAGGCGTCCTCGCTGCTCTCTATGCTTCACTACAGAAGGAAAAGGCTGCGGTTGATGCAACCATAGAATCTGTAAGCGTCTCCCGATTCTTGGTTCCTTTTCTGAAGGTTGATTTTCTTGGGGCTTGTTGCTGAGTGTGAACTGTAACGTCGTGTGCACAGCTTGACATCAAACTGAAGGAAAAGGAAGCTGCCATCACTTCCATGAAGAAGAAGTTCGAGTCTGAGATGTCGAACGAGAAAGAAGCTCGAAATAAGGAGCTTGCAAAAGCAAATGAGGAGAAGCAGTCCTTGGTAACTCAGTTGGATGTTGCAAATGGCACAATAAGAGGTCTAGGAAAGGATCTTCAACAAGAGAAGAAGTTGGTCGAAGAGAAGATCTATGAGGCTGAGCGCCTCGAAGACAGCCTCCGTGAAGCTGGCAACGAGAAAAGACAACTGCAAGACCAGTTGAAGGAGAAACTCAACTCTCTAGCCGTCTTGCAGGAGAGGATAAACTTGCTCTCGTCGGAGGTGAAGGAGAAGGAACAGAATCTGGCCAACGTTAGTTCCAAACTTGTCGAAAAAGAAAGAGAGTTCGAACAGCTGAGCTCTGTTTATAAGCAAGCTCAGGATCAGCTAAGCAGTTTGAAATCGGAGATCCAAAAGCTAAAAGATGAGATTTCGGAAAAGGAAAAGGAGTTGGAATTGAAGAACACATCATTAGATGGTCTGAATGCCGATTTATCCTCATTACGTGCTGAGTTGGACGAGTCCAGGAAAAAGTTCGATGCCCTTGTCAAGGAACATGATCAGTTCAAGTCGTCGGCTGCGAAGAAGGCAGCTACAGATGCCAAACTTCTGAGTGAAAAAGAAGAAGCTCTTGAACGACTCGAGGGCGAGCTGAAGATCGCTACAGATGATGTGAGAAATAACAAAGCGCTGATTTCTGATTTGACAAATGAGAAAGAGAGTTTAACGGAGCAGCTGAACGTTGAGCAGAAAATCGTCAAGAATCTTGAAGCGGAACTCAAAATCGCGCAGGAAACTCTAGAGATATCGAGGGATGAAGCATCTAGCCTAGAGAAGCAGTTGCATGAGTCGAGACACTTGTCTTCTGAGCTTGAGACAAAGCTCTTCAAGGTTCAGACCGAGTTGAGTGAAACTAGAGAATCACTGCAGAGGGATATAGATGAAGCAAAGCAAGGTGCTGAGAAGGTAGAGGAAGAGTTGAAGTCGGCTAGGGAGCTCCTTGCTGAATTTAAGAAGGAGATTCAAACAGTCTCCGACGAGCTGGCCTCTGCCATGCAGAAATCCGACAGCTTAGAGAAAGAACTTGCGACTGCCAATGAGAAAGCTGAAAGCGTCGCCCTTGAACTGAAAGAAGAAAAGAATGCAGTGTCTTCATTGAACAAAGAGTTGAAGGCTTTGGAGAAGCAACTTTCCAAAGAACAGGAAGTACGAAAAACTCTTGAGACGGATCTTGAAGCGTCTACAAAATCACACGATGAGCTGAAAAAAGAAGCATCACTGATGTCCAGAGATTTGGAGCTTTATAATTCTCGGGTTTCAAGCCTCGAGGATGAAAAGGATGCGCTTGTGAAGTCCCTTGATGAGCAAAGGCAGGTATCTCAAGAAGCTAGAGAAAACATGGAAGACGCCCAAAACCTGGTCACGAGACTCGGGAAGGAAAGGGAGAATTTGGAGAGCAGAGGCAAGAAGCTAGAAGAGGAGCTAGCATCTGCTAAGGGAGAGATACTACGGCTAAGGAGTGAAATCAGCGCACCAAAAACTCCGGTAAATGATCAAGAAGTCGGAATGGGAAGCGGCTCGACTCAGAGCAAAATCAGCTCATCAAAAACTCCAGTAAGTGGTGAAGAAGTTGAAGTGGGAAGCAAAGCTGCTGCTTCCCCGAAGAAGGCTACTCGGAGGAAGAAGGTGAGCTCTAGGCAAGTAGATTCATAGGTAACCAACCATACGCATCTAAATTTGCAGATTTGATTCGACATTCATCATTGTTTGTGATTGGAGGGCTGTGTTTTTGTGCTCGAGCTGTAATGCATGGTTTGATATTAGGGAAGTATGATGGGAAGGAAGGATACATAGTGATGATGCTTGTTTGTATGTAAAGAGAGTAGACTCGAGAAGAGTTGTAATTTTGAGGAATGCTGAATGCACAGCACATTCATATCCTATTTACTTCCTCTGTCTCACAGATACATACAAGAAAAGATAGTGTTGCACTTGTGTGTGTGTGTGTGAAAGTGTGTGTGTGTATGAAAAAGAGACACAGACAGAGAGAGTAATGGGAATTCATAACCTTGATAGCCATAACTCTTGACATCTATTGAAATTGAAAATCCCAAAATCCAAACACAATTCAATATATTTACATTTAATCTGGCAAGACTTGTGACTCGGAGATCATAAGGCTCCATTTCATACAATATTTTGCAATCGAGATGTTTGTAATGAACAGCAGCAGCAGCAGTGGAACCATCACCTCAGTAAGTGTAAATCTGATATCAGACATCTGGGCAGATTTGAAACAAGAATGTGATCAAAGATAGCAACATGAACAGAGCAATAGCATAGAAACAATGTGTCATTGAATCTCAATAGCCTATATAGTTCTATTGATAAAAATGTAATTTAGTCCCAATCAATTTGGGTGCTCTAGACGAGCAGTACAGATCATAGTATCAACTCAGCAATTTCTCAGCATATAGCAAAGGTTTGTACACACTAATTAAACAATGGCATTGTTGTATCTGAATAATGTAATAATTTGACATTAAAAGAACCTAGAGTTTCAACTTTTGCCTTCCAATGAAAAATAAAAAATTAAAAAAAAGGGTCAATAAATCAAAGTTTTTAATGAAGTAATCTTAGTGAATTGGCTTAAAAATGATTTAGTTGGTCTAAATAGAAGTCAGAATATCTATAATGCCATGTATAGAAGCTCGAGTTCAACTATGCTACTCAGAGGTGAAAGCTAAAAGTAAGTTCGAGCAAGTTCTGAACTTTAAATTAGAATTGCATAAAGTTGGTTATTCACAAGCACTTATGAAGGATTACTAACAAATTTAAGGATTAGTAATAGAAATCAAACGGATTCGGTCTTATACATGCGGGAGGAAGGTGATAAAAAAAAGTGAGGAATCCTCTTTTCAACTCTATTTTTTTAACTTTGATCTTTTGTGTTTGAGCATGCTGCTGGTTTCATTTAAGATTTGTCAGATAACTATACCACAATTCTACAAACTGCAATATTTCTAACCTTTAGCTAACAAATGTTAAATTCAATATTGTTCAGGAGGAAGCAGATTAACTACTAGTAGTTCCAAATGTGTAGAAATCTTCAATAATTGATATTTCAGTATAGCATTGAACTTGATGAGTAAAATCAAAACAAAAGCATCAAACAGCCAAAATAAGAGGTACAACAGATGAGGTCCTAATAGACATTTGAACATAACTCTGGCAAAATATAAGTACCACTGCTTAGTAAAAAGTAAACAAGCTTACTTGATCTGTATCTTCCAACTGGAATGTCTCGTAATTCACGCCTCATGCACAAACGTTCACCTAAAAGTGCCATCACCGCTAAGCCAGTAATGTTTACAACCCACCAGGTAACTGTTGAGGGCCAACCTCCATACAACAAGCAAATGAAAAGATGTATGATGTACAGGGTAGCAGAAAAATCCAAGCATTTTCTTGCTCTCTCAACTAAATATACCAATACTCCAGCTCTGTTTCAACAGAAAAAACACGGTGATGTTTAGAACGAGATTTTTCTGAAAATCCCAAGTCAAGTCCATAATCTTTCACATCTAAAATGAAGGTCGTAGTTTGATAGGAAAATCAGTGAACGATAGAGCTATACGGAATACTAAATACGTCAAAATTTGATGCCAAACCTTTGATTCAGAAACATTACTGCTGCAGATATTATATGAGTAACGTACACAGAAAATTTTGTGATTTTTTATGTTACAATCATAAGATGATCCCAAGTAATAAGCTAACAAATGAATCTATTTCTACAGAGAATTTGCGAGAGATACTAAGTAGTGGTGCCACATGCAGCAATAACTTACAACCAAATTTTTGGTTATTTAACTTAATAATCATGGTTAAGTGTAATATAAACTTACAATATTACAGTACAACATTTCCATACCAAAAAAAGAAATATCAGAGAAAGTCAGTACATGAAATTAACAATAAATTAATGTTATGTAATTGTCTGCAAGTCCTCGTTCAATTTGTTAATAAATTCCTCTCTATCTCTACCTCTGTCTGTGCCAGCCTAAATTTTATGTAATTCACAAGCAACCAAGCACCAGCAACATTTTCGACGGGAAGAAACCATTACAATCAACAAGATGAACCAGCGAAGACAACAGCAATTTCAAGCAACAAAATTAAGCTAAATAGAAGCAAAACTACGACCCACCCGGCAATAGAGCTGAGAAAAATGGAAGCGATAACGCACCAACCAGTAGCTGCGGAAGCAGTAACCGTGGCGAAATCGAAAAAATACACCAGGCTCATCTTCGACACACGGGGACCAACGAGAACCGAGAGGCATAACCCTAGACTGAGGTAGTACAGACATTGAAGGCACACGATTTGCGCCACTATCAGCCACGGATCCCACGCCGCCGCGCCATAGAACATGACTGAACTGCTTCCGCCCTGAATTACTCGAGTGATATCAAAACTTCTATTGATTTCTTCACCAAATTGATCGAGTCAAAACGAGGAAGAATGAAAAGGATCCCCAATTTCCCCGGGTTTGAGCTGATTTTTTCCGGTTAAAAGGCGATTTGGGGATTTTGCACCAGAAATTAGCTGCACAGAGTGGAATTAGCGCTGAAAACTTTATTGTTAAATTCTGTAAAAGGGGGATTTTTTGCAAGGTTTTACAGAATTTTATAATTTTGTTGTGACAATGCAGTTTAGCTGTTAAAGAGCTTTGAATTCAGAAATGCACTCAATCGGCGAGAAAATAAAATTGAAAACAATTAGTAATAATTTAATATCTAAGAGGTTTTGAGTTCGAATCTACCATTATTCTATAATTAAATTTGCCACTCTTTATATACTAGCAAATTCGAATCCATCATACTTTTATGATTAAGTTTGTCACTTTTCAAATTGTTATACAAATTTTAAAAGATTGGATTATAAGTGACTGATAAAATTTAGAGTTAATAGTGTTTTATGTTTTCATTTTTCAATTTTTTCCAAAATATGTCCCCAACTTTCATTTATTCATAATATGTTCTCATCTTTCAACTTTTTCTATAATATATCCCGCTTGACAAATTTCGACAACATAATGATGACTCATCTCGCCGGTTTCAAATGCGAACCATTTTTTCCATGTCAGCCGTCAAAACGAAGTCATTTTTACCTTAAAAAAAATTAAAATCGAATAAGGTAAAATCTCTTTTTTCATAATTTCTTTTGTGTTGTTATATTAAATTTGCTTATGTGGATTTTTTTTCAAGGTAATAAAACGACGTCGTTTTTGACATCGACGTGGAAAAAACATGGTTCGCATTTGAATCCGGCGAGGTGGGTCATCATTCCATTGTCGGAATTTGTCAAGCGAGATATATTGTGGAAAAAGTTGAAAGATGAGGACATATTATGAATAAATGAAATTTTGGGGCATATTTTTAAAAATGCTAAAAGATGGGGACATAAAATACTAATAACCCTAAAATTTATGATATTATTTTACTGGCATTTTTAATAAACACGCTAGCACCGCTTCTAATCAACGAAAGATAACGGTAATTACTTAATCGGGTTACAAATATATCGACAGAGTAATCTTCAAACTATATTTACACTCCCTCCGTCCCATTCATAATGTTTCACTTATTTTTTTCGTTTGTCTTATTCATAATGTCTCATACTCTTTTTGATAAAAAAATACACACAATAGTATGTGGACCACACCACATTAATTTCTGTGCTCAAAAGCAATAAAAAATTATAAATAGGACGGAGGGAGTATATTTTAGAAGATCAAATTATGAAATTATGATTCTTAAACAAATTAGACTTTCAACATAAGTTGCTACACCTGGTTAAAAGGTTAAACACGATACAATTCTTTATTGGGAAAAATATATTTTTACGCGAGATTAGCATCCAATCCACATGGCCGACCCGATTCATTAAACCCGACCCGGAAAAGGACCGTTAGCTCAAACCAACCACATTCTCAAATTGTGGCGGTGGATGATATATGAACCTGCTGCCCACTCCGCCAACCACCTCAGACAACCGCCCTTCTACGCGCCGCCGCCTATGGCTATGGCGTTCCTCTCTCTCTCCATTCTGCCGCCGACGCCCCCGATGTCTCATACTCCTTTTAAACCCTCTTCCTCGAACGCCGTTTTTCCGTTGCCGCCTTCCAATTGTTTCAGGAGAACTCCCGCTGTGAAGTCCACGGCCGGCCGCCGGAGGTCATTTGTGGTGGGTATGGCTCCCGAAGAAGAGAAGATGACCCGCCGCTCGCCTCTCGATTTCCCCATCGTGAGTATCGCTCTTTTATTTTATTTTTTTCGCATTTTGTCTGAGGACTTCCGTCGAACACCTTGTGTCCCTGCTGATTGTTCTTTCTTTTGAGAAATTGAGGCGTGAAAAAGGCCAATCAAGTAATAATTGGTCGCCATTATGCTATTTTGGAGTATGCGTTCTGCTGTTTGAAACGAGATTGATGGTTGTGTTTTATGTGTGTTGGAACTTGGAGCTCATATATGAAGCAAGATGAAGAGATTTTTTTAGGAAGGGTGCAAAAATTTGGTCTTTGTGAACATTATTGTTGGAATTCCAAAATAAAGGATGACCTAGTTTGAGCTGAACTACTCAAAGCGCACCAAAAATAGTAGTTTTGGGATGTACTAGCTTTAAAGAAACTACAAACTCTAGATGCAGGAGAAACTTACTCAATTTTGAATAGGTTGATAGTGGTAATGCTATTGCTATCTAACAAAGGAAAATGGGGTTTCCTGTCTATGACTATATGAGTCGAGCTCTTTGTGTTCTGTGCATAAGCATAAATATAGGGATAGTATCTAATCCATTTCTGGATGATATATTCCAAACTCTGTTTCTTACTCGTTCATGCAGTTCTGTTGCAGTTGCTGTTATTTGCGTTTGTGTACATTGATCATTTCAGTTGAATCTCGAGTGAACGATTATGCTGCGAGTATTTCTTCTAGTAGCTTATGTTGATCTGGAGACCTATCTGTGTTGAGCCTTGTTGATTTGAAGACCTATCTGTGTTGAGCCTTGTTGCTTATTGTTTTACTAGTTCCGACCATTTACTATCCGTTATGAACAAGTCGGACGTTAGACGTGGTTGGAACTCTTGATCACCATTAGATTGCTGTTAGAATGGTTCACCTCTAATGATGCCATATGATGCCTCTTTTCCTTAGGAGTGGGATAGGCCAAAGCCGGGAAGGAGACCAGATATATTTCCTCAGTTCAGCCCCATGAAAACGCCGCTGCCCCCACCAATGCCAGCTGATCCTCCGGAAGAAGACGAAGAAGATGAAGAACTAAAGAAGGAGGAAGAGGAGGAGAACGACGAAGAGAATCCAGACAAGGATGACAAGTAGGTCTACGAGACCTTCGGAGTTGCTTCTTTTGGTGCAGAATATTTTTGAGCGACGACCTACTAGGTTTGTGAGTCTAGACATCATAGGCATCGGCATGTAAAGTTGTTAAAGACCAGTTTGTTTGTAGGCTTTGTTGTGTTTACAAATGTGCGTACTTGGATTTCGATTAGGTCTACAACATGAGAACAAGTGAACGACACCAACAAGCAAAACAACTCTGTAATATGTATCCGTGTCCGGGCCGGGTGTGTCCGGGCCGGGTGATAAAGTGGTTAATGTTCGAGCCAAAGCAGTCGGGTACGAGTCCATCGTGTCATGGCCTTTAAATTTATGTCTATGTTGACAAAAAAAAGTAATTTATGTAAAAAGAAGTTGTAAATATAGAAGGTTTAATTGCCAGTAAATATATGAGCTTTCCTCAAATTTTGGTTTTTAACCAAAACTATTATTTTGGAATTTGACACAAGTCTAAAATTTTTTAGGTAATAACTTGATTATTTTGAGTTCGATTAACAATCCAAAATTACTGTCGGAAAGCTCTCGACGATACCTTTTCTATTAGTACTCGTGTTGTTAACTTTCAATCACCGAAAATGGTTGGAGAACTACTTAAAAGTTATTTTCCCTAAAATTTATATCTGTATATAGTTTTGTTAGTATTTGATTTATGTGTTATGTACCATTATGAAGCTATTGTTGAGAGCTTTCTCAGAGTAGTTTCAGATCGTCAATCGGACTCCGAAAAATCAAGTTATTTGTCAACGAGCTTCGGAATTAGGTTAAATTCCAAAATTTTGCAAAGTTTGTACTCCCTCTATCCCATTCTTCTTGTCCCCTTTCTTTGGGCATAGAGATTAAGAAAGTGAAGTTGATGAGTGTGAGAGAGTATAGTACATATAGGGTCCACATACTTTTTGTGTGAAAATTTTTGCCAAAAAAAGGAAATGGGACAAGAAGAATGGGACGGCCCAATAAAGAAAGCGGGACAAGAAGAATGGGACGGAGGGAGTATATTTTTTTACCAAAATAATAATTTTAATTAAAAACCAAAATTTTGGCAAAATTCATGTATTTACAGACAATTAAACCAATATAAAATGAAAAAACATTGAGAGATACAATTGCGGCCCAATTCTTGGTCAATTGGGTCTTTCTAATAGAACTACACACGGCCCATATTCATTCCTGATTTTTCTATTTTCAAGTAACTGGCTTTAATATCATTCAAAGTAATTTCTTTCAAAAAGTTCATAAACACTTTTCGAACCTCAACACTTCATGTACAATTAATTCTTTATCAATCTACTTTTTCTCAAAAAAAAAAAAATCTTTATCAATCTTAAATTTAAAAGATATCTAATAATCTATATATTGTGAATATGTAAGATAAATATATTCTCTGTCTATAACCGCAATCTGGCACCGATTATTGACTAACTTAATAGTCCGAAAAAGAGCCGATAATAACTAGCATACCATAAAAATGATTATAAACTTATTTTGAGGAAACTATAATGATTGTAGACTTCAATATCAATATTCAATAATATGACTATTTTCTCTATACGGGATTGTTTATTGTGAAAATCCTCCTTAACCTATAAAATAGAAATCAACAAATTGTTATGGATTCACATTGAAAACGTATGAATTCATTGCATAAGTGTCTTAATTCGAAAAACGAAGAAATTCGCCCAATACAACCTAGCAAACTCGTATGAATTCACCTTGAAAACGTATGAATTCGTCGCATAAGTGTCTGAATTCAAAAAAACAAAAATTCGCTCCTCATGGGATTCGAACCCTTGTTATTTGTTTTTTTTTTTAAATTCAGACACTTATGCGGCGAATTCATACGCTTCTATGGAGATTTCACTTCCTGTTTTATACGATAATTGTGGTTTGTATTTGATCCAAGCCAGTGGCGGAGCCACATTGAAGAATGGTGGGGCAATTGCCCCACCTCAAATTTTTGTTTCATCTATAGTTTAATATTTATATGCGTATTAGATTATAACAATATTTAATATTTGCCCCACAAATACTTTGAAAATTAGGGGCAATAATAAAATAAATTATAATTTAACAATTAAATGATACAATTACAATCAACAAAAAATTATCTCTACCTTTTTTCTTATTATCTAAAGATAAATTGTTGGAATTTGCAAATTCTTTATTCCTTTATCCTATAAATTTCTTCAGTTGATAT
>JAYJMF010000085.1:3239156-3259018 GCA_036873715.1 Salvia sclarea
TATTTTATGTACCAAACAACAAGACATGATAAATTTTTATCTTATCTTCATTTTTTATCTCGACATTATTTATCTCGCCTATTCTCATATTTTATACCAAACATGCCCTTAATCTTCTAACCTAAAGGTCAATGGTTTAAATCCCATCTTTAACATTTTGCTAATTGTACAATTATTAAAATTTAGTGCAAATTGGTTCACTGGGTCGTCTGTTCACCGATTTTTGGCGGTTCACGCCGATTTTTAAGAAGATTCGAAAAAATAAAAATCGGACCGGCCACTCGACCGGGTTCGCGGTTAAACCGATCGAATCGGCTGGTCCGGTCCGGTTTTAATAACATTGCAATAACATCGATCAAAATATTTATTTTTATATTGGAGAATCTATTATGATTAGTTGAAATGCGGTTCGCTTTTTTCTAACTAAAAGATGAATTATTAGATAGGATGGCAAAATATTCTTATAAGGTTTCGAATTCGATTGAGAGACATGTTAGCCATTATTGCTGTGCAACACAAGAATAAAAAGGAACCCATAATAGTAGTACTAAATTAGTACACGGTTAATTATTCTATATAATTTGCGGACTCTCCCACAATTATTAATTTGATAATTCTTGAAAATTTGGCCCCATGTTTTACTTTTTTATTTTTATCGGCGCGCATGAATTAATCATGATGCAAATTGGCGTCCACCAGAATCTTGATTTGAATGATTTTCTGCTGTTAGTTGCGTTTTGCCTTTTACATTGATCATTAAGACATAAATTCGTCATTAATCTGTGTTCTACACGTACGATAATTTTTCATGTTCAGCTAGCTATTGATAAAAGTATAAATTAATTTCTTCATAAAAAACTATAAAATATACTCTTTATTATGCATTGTTAGTATTAGTACTAGAAAATCTATAGATAATGTATTAATAAAAATACTCGTATATTTATATTTATGTGAGAGAGAATATATGTAGATATTTTATAGATTTTCTCATTTATTCGGAAAGAAGAAGAGGCACACTCTAATGGATGCGCATGCACATAATTTATTGGCGAAATTAAAGGATTGAATTGGAGGAATTAGTGGACAGACAGACTGCAAACACTACATTAATCCCAATAATAGAGGTCCCAAAAAAAGAAAAAATTCACAATAATTGGACTTTCTCTCCTCCCTGAACCTGCGGCTCGGAAGGGGAATGCGATTTATTTCGATCTTCACTTTATCAATTTTCCCCAATGGCATTGTGACACCTTCATTTTCCTGCAATCATTCACAAAAACAACTTTGTAGCCCTTTACCACTTTTTAGTCCAACCATTTTATGAGCAATTCAAATGAAGATTATCTTGATTCTTTGTTGAACGAGCTAAACACAATGATTTATGGAATCATTATTTTTTTAATTACTAACTGGAAATATTAATTTGTGGTGTGATGGACAATTTTTAGTTATTATTTTACTATTAGTAGGCATGCATTTATGAAAACAGATGGAGCGTCTTCAATGAATTGCAGGAGCTAGATCTTTCATTGCCTACAAATACTAGAATATTCTTCTAAATTTGCCCCACCTCACTATATATATATATATATATATATATATATATAGGGTTAGGTTAACAGGAGAACTCCCCTTATAGTTAGAACAAGGAACTAATTATGGCCATTGATCTCTATAAAATTGATGGTTCAGATTTAGTGATTTTTTTGTGTGCTAAAACTGAATATTTTTATGAATTTCGCATTAGGGGTAAGATGGTAAAAATATGAATTAACAGATATAGTAAAAGCATGAAACACGGTCAATCGAGATCTCTCTCTCTCTCTTTCTCTCTCTCTTCTCTGGCTCACACACACCCACACGCCAGAATTGATCAAGATTGAAGAAACCCAAAATTATTCCACAACAAAATCTGAAAAATTAGGCGTTTGGAGAGAGATTCACCGAAAAAAATACACTATCGATTTCACCGTTCGAGTTTGAGAGAAAGCAGTTGACGATTTGAAGTTTGAAATTTGAGATAAAGCAGTCGACGATTTGAAGTACGGAAAATCGGGATTCCGAAGTTTAAGAATGATTGCAAGATATAGACCTTCGTGTCAACAAGGTATTTCATATAGATTTGAAAATCAAAACCAGGTTAATGTTGAATTTCTTGTGAGTATATTTTGAATTTTCTGTCTTTCGTCAATTTTTCTAAGAAATTAGGTTTTCAGATTTGAATTTGTATATTTAGATTTTTGTTTGTTTGTAGATTCTTGTCGGCCTGTACATTTAAATTTTGGATTTTGATTTTTGGAATTTGTAGATTTTCAACCAAGCCGCCCTCTGTATATTTATGAATTCTTTCTCAAATGTAATGCATCCATACATTATGTTCATGAATCCAGTGTGAATATAATAAGATTTCGGTGTGAGTACATCAATAGAGAAGCCATCGACATCAAGAACACATCCATACACCAATATCAAGACCAGGTAACCAACCATCTCGCCCTTTGTATATTTATGAATTTGTTTTCAAACATAATGCATCCATACATTATTTCATGAATCCAATGTGAATATAATAAGATTTCGGTGTAGGTACATTAATAGAGGAGACATCGGCATCAAGAACACCTCCAGACACCATATCAAGACCAGGTACAGAATATACCCATATTACATTGGATTATCAATCAACTTGATGTGAAGTTGAGTATATGTACTGAGAAATTAAGTATATATGTAGAAGAGTTGATTTTACGAACTTATGTAGTGATATGAATATATCTATGGAGCAGTTGATTATATGTATTCACCATGAATATTTTTTTGCATCTTCTTGTTTATGTTATAAATCTAAACTTTTGTTATTATGAACAACTATAATGATATTAATTTATGAATATTTATTGAATTATATGCATATTACCTGTCAGTGATATGAATACGTGTGTTGAGATTGGGCACAACCCGACGTGTATGTAGTTAATTCTATGTATTGAAATTATGCGTTGGTGGAGTTAGTTCTATGTGTTGATGAGTTGAATATATAAATATCTAAATGAATCTATGTGATGATGAGTTGATTTGTTCTTCTACTAGTGAATGTACGTGTTGATTAGTTGATATATAGTTGATTATATGAATGCCGGTTATGGTTGCAAGGTGTAGATCTCTGCGACTTCAACGAGGTATTTCACATAGATTTGAAAATTAAAACCCGGTTCATGTTGAATTTCTTGTGAATATATTTTGAATTTTCCATTCTTCTTCATTTTTTATAAGAAAATAGGTTTCCAGATTTGAAATTATATATTTATGGGATTTGAAGATTTTGGTTAGTTTGTAGATTCTTGTCAGCTCACACATTTAAATTTTTGGTTTTGATTTTTGGGATTTGTAAATAATCTGTCAGCTCGCCCTTTGTATATTTATGTATTTTGTGAAGGGTTACATCTCTAATAACAGAAAATCAAAAATTTAACCCAACATACATGTTTCTTCTTATTGCTAAACAGTGGTTACATGTTTTGGTAGTGGTCCCCTCTTGATATATGTGAAGCCCATAAAGAAATAGAATACATTTCAATATATTATATATTAGTATACTGCTCTGAAAACAGGAAATCCAAGGTTTAAACCAGCCTACATGTTAACTCTTTTTTGCTGGATTGGTTATTTTTTGGAATCCCTACTTTAATACTTGAATCGTATGTCTGATGTCCTTGAATCTCAACTCTATTTTCTTGCATCAAATGGATTTGATACATGCATCTCATATATTTTGTGTGTTATTTCTTATCTATTAAACTAAATGCAAACATGAGTGGACTGCTATCATGATACATGCTTGAATAATTGTATGCTTGAGTCAGAAATTAATTTCTGTTTAATTTATGTTGAATCACAGTTGTGGTTGCCACTAATTCTCTTTTGCCAATGTAAGATCAAACTATCACAATATGGCCTTTGTTTACACAATTGCACTATTGTTATTTTGTAATACACAACTTTGGCTTCATAATTCTAATTTTGGTGGCTCTTCTCGTTATGCTGCGATTAATCATTGCTCCAGTGGTATGTTGGAACTCGTCCATTTATTGCTTGCATCTCTAAATTTATTGCTTGCATCTCTGCATTATTATTTTGCATCTCGTACATGGGTTGCTTGACTCTCTACTTTATTAACTTGAATCTTATGTATCGAAAATATGAATCCCACTTTTATATTTGTGATGTTTTCTCATGACCTTATGGCTTTGATTTGGTTCATTTTTCATTAATGATCTTGCTATATCCATTAACTTGATTATAATATAAATTTTTTTACTGTGCTGATTAGTGTGTGAATTAATATATATTCATGAATTTATTAGAGTATAATGCTCTGCATTTGTGTTCTAATATTATGAGTAGGTGTGTTTTAATTTGCTGGTTAGATGATTAATTTTGATGTCATGATATTAGTTGTGTATCTAACATGTATTTTTTACGAATATGAGTTGATGTTAAGTTAAATACATGATGAGCTAATAATAATGAAAAAATATGTAGTATGGTACGGATGATTCATTAATATTGACCGCTTTGTTTATTAACATGTGCTGAAATTGTGAGTCCACGTAATGAAGTTGTGAATCTATAGATGGTTATATTGAATTGATGTGCTGAAATTGTGATTCCATGTAATGAAGTTGTGAATCTGTATATGGTTATATTGAATTCATGTGTTGAAACTGTGAATCCATGTAATGAAGTTGTGAATTTGTACATGGTTATATTGAATTCATGATCTGAAGTTGTGTAGGTATGTTCTCAACTGTAATGCATCCATAAATTATTTTCATGAATCCAATGTGAATATAATATAAAATTTTTGGTGTAGGTATATCAATAAAAGAGATACTTAATTATGTTGACTAAGTGTTTTCTGGTTGGATAACTTATGCATCATTGCAACTTGTTTGTGAATATATCTCAAGTATGTATGATTCCTAGTCTTTTTAAGCATGCATGAACATAAAATCTCACCAAATATTACACTGATTCCATCATCCAAATTCGTGTTGCCAAGTTTGGTCTGTTTATGTTGTGTATTAATTGAATTTGATTTAGAAGTTCATGAATCACTGGTCATAAAAGGAAAGTTATATTGCTTGACTACATCAACTATTTTCATGTATCCAATAATATTTGCATTCTTGATACTAATGGAATCATGATGAAACATATAACTTATTTATGGATACAAATTGGTGGTTCCATTAGATTATTCTCTTATTTTTTTGTGTAACGTTTGCTGCAGAAAAAGAAATAGACGACCAACCCGGTTCTATACCACTTCCAATAGCACTCTCAAAACAAGTTACAAGTTGAGAGCGCCACATGCTGTCCAAGTCACAAAAGCAGCTAAAGATCCTCCGCGCAAGATATTGTGTGGCACTGTTGAGTTGGCATATAAACAAGCATAAGCGCGAGGTCGAGCTGGGTGCAAAATGTTATTATGAGGAGTTGTTGGGCAGAGAGCAATCCAACATTGAAGATGCATTGATGGGGTGACAAGATGCGAATAATGTATTTCGATATTCTAATAAAGCGTGACATTTTAAATTAGTACTATGACTTCACCGACTAATAAATACACATTTCGGTTATTTTTAAAAATTGGTGTAACACTCGCTCTCATACTAATGTTTTTGAATAACTATGCATACTTGTTGGTGTAGATATAATATATTTGTTGGGAGCTGTTATTAATTACTACACCAAAAAAGTTAATTAATGAAACTACTATTGCACTTTCCGTTTTCCTTCGTATTACTTGGAGATACATGATAACACTTTGAGTGAGTGAGTGAATATTCCGATAATACGGACAATGCATACATGAGGGTTCTATGAATCCCCTTTGATAACTGGTGCATCGCACCTTGTGGGTAATGAATCCGCTTTGCATCGATTTTGTTATCAATTGGTGCATATGCCATTAAAAGTACAACTTAAATTGGTTATCACCATATCCGTATACCATTTAAATTCCAACTTCAACATCTACTACCAACATTCTACAATAATACCAATTTTAGTTAATGTATAAAATTTTAATGCATTAATTAATAAAAATATTAGACTATCAAGTTATTAGTAATTAAGTAAAAAATTATATAGGAGTGTTAATCATGAAGTACACAATAAAATTAAGTGATTAAAATAGAAGAAAATTATATTCAGAAAAGTTAGGACTAGGAAAGATTACAAAAATAAAATAAAAATTAGGCACAGATTTACCAAAAAGGAAAAACGAAAAAATCCAAATGTTGACAACAAATTCGAGGGCTTGCCTCTACGTGAGTAATTTTTAGGTTAGATAATTGTAGTTTCTAACTTCTAGAATGGAATTAAAAAAATTGCTATAATTAACATGATAACAACCCCCTAAAATATGGAATAAATTGGTTAGAGGAAAGAGAATAAAATGAAATGACGTATTTAACCTTAAAGACACAATAATCAAACGATAAAAAACTGGATGCATTAACTAATAAGAGCCGTTGATCACTACAAATCAAAGGATGAGATTAGTTCTTTGTTCTCTCAATAAAATAGGTTCTTTTTTGAACCTTTCCCTATATATATATATATATATATATGAGTTGGTTATATGGAAAATCATCCTTAAAATGGAGAACAAAGAACACATGCATTTAACAAAGAAATCAAATGCATTTTCAGTGTAAATGAACTGCACGGAATTATAAAAAAAAAAAAAAAGCCCCCTCAAGGGTTCGAACTCAATCATGCATTTATCAACTAAAGGAGATGCATCCACCGTTAATTTTCATGATCTAAGGGTTGAAAATGATTCTCCGTTCTCCATATAAAAAGAGGTTTTCATTTGAACCTCTTCATATATATATATATATATATATATAGGGGTTGGTTATGGTGAGAAATCCCCTAGTGTAGGAATATAGGAAAAAATATTTTCGTCTAGCACATCTTTCATATGTGTGTAGCACCACCAATATTACTAATTAGCACAGATTTTAAATATGTAAGTTTAGCACATATTTCATTATTTCGTAGCAAAAATTCTCCAGCACAAACATTACAAACACTGAGCACAAACAACACAAACACCTAGCACAACTTTCGCGTAGCACACTCAGAACAAATTCTTAACACAACTGAAAATTAATCTCGACCATTGATCTAACTCAATGGAATGCCCAGATTCATTCCTATTTTTTACGAAATTTACCTTTCCTACCTGAACCTATCCCTATGTATATATATATATATATATATATATTGTATGTATATGTATATTGGGTCTGTTTGTTTGGTAGCTCCTTTTTGTTGTATTGGGTCTACATAAAGTACTTTCTCAGGTGATTGACAAAAACGTAATCACTTTATTTTATTTTATTTCCCTCCACTCATTATTCATAACTCTTCATTATTACAGACTACACTCTTGTACCACCGTAACGGTGATGTCATAAATACATCACACCCACAATCTAATTTTATATTATCATACGCTATGCTTTATGGTACAACTGTTTAATTTTTTTCATCTAAAATAATCCATTCGTTTTCCACTCCCAAAAAGGGGTCTTATTTAAGCAAAAACGTTATTTTCAATGTATGTGCGAAATTTCTTTTTAAAAACGTGTTGTAGGTAGGGGCACTTGAAAGGGAATTTTAGGGGTGGAATATGTGGCTAAGACAAAGGTCAACACAATCATCAATTCATTATATACTAAAATAACCAAAATCAGATGGGATTGTCTGGTTTTGCTTTTAAAAAGCAATCCACATCGTCGTCTCGTATTTCAGTCTCATATTTTATCTTATCCATACGTATATCGTATACACGATTATAAATGATTTTATATTAAATATAATAGGGTATTTGTGAGCTTTTTGTAAATGATACGGTCTAAACCATCTACTTTCTTGACCTAATTTATATTTACCATGACCAATATTAGTAATGAATGTAGAAATATATCTAGAATAACTAAAGTTAAAACTTTTTTACTATAAAGGATTTAAAATTTTTTTTTTAAAAAAAATCATAGAATATAAAATTACGATAATAGGTTGGAGGTGCTTAAGCTCCCCTAACCAATGTCAATTAATTATCTAGGTTGAGGATTACAGTTTAGATCTCTTATTATGCAGTGAGTGCAATAGCTGTATATAATTACATACGTATATATAATAGATTACATTAAAAGGAATAGGCACATGAGCAACGCCTACAATTTTTTTATGGCAAGAAAAATTAAAGATTGTATCAAATTCAATTATGATGCCCAAGATATATAACCAACTTTTAGAGGGTTTTGTCCATGATGCAAGGGTTTTGAAAATGTGACACAAGTATAATTTTTAATTTTTCTTTTATTTATTTCGGTTAATTGTATGTAAATACACAAATTCTGCAATTTTTTTGGAATCGCATACTAAATCTTTTTTCAGCCAAAAAATACACAAATTTTAACATTTTTCTGATTTTGCACACGAAATTGAATTTTCAGCCAACAAATATATGAACTTAATATTTTTCTGATTTTGCACATAATATTATATTTAAATAAACATGATAACTATTATGGGATGTAGTGGATACTAATCATCTCATTCCCTAATCAGAAAAATATTTTGTGCGTTTCCAAAAAAAAAAAATGTAAAATTTGTGTATTTACATGCAATTTACCCAAGTAAATAAAAGAAGAAGAAAATAAAATAAAAAAATTGTACATGTGTCATATTTTTAAGAGGGGAGTGTAATATCTCCCCTTGCATCATGGACAAAAGATGATTTTTTCCATGGTGCATCCGGATGTAATACATCCCCCTCTCACTGTAGCAATATTATATTAATTCTCTCACTGTAGCAATATTATATTAATTATTTAATTAATATAATATTGCTACAGTGAGAGGGGATGTATTACATTCGGATGCACTATGGACATTACCGACAAAAGATATATAAACTACTTTAATGTGTGACAAGACGGTATAACACGAGATCTGACATGACCAATTGAGAAATTGTCTTCATTATAGTCAACCACATGCTAATTGATTGATGTATGCTTCTTTAATCTTATAAGTTGATAGTACTTTATAACATTATTTCCGTCAAAAACTATTTCGAAGATATATTTTCAATCTTTAGAATTAATTTGTCTAACTTTTTTCATATAAGACGGTTCAATGGTTTGATCGATTTAGTGAAAGTGTTTGGCCTAAAACTTGGCAAACTTCATAAAACAAGGCTGGTATATACCAATATATAAAGAGAAAATATACCAATCTCGTGTTTTCGCATAAATTAAAAAAAAAAGAAAAAAAAGAAGAAGAAAAAGCTTACTATATTTGTAAAAGCATATTTTGAAATATAATTTTCTTATGTGTCGAGATATAATCATATAATTGCTTAAAGGGCCCATAATTTATTACACGGGCCCTTTCTGGGCCCAAACTTGGAGCCCATTTCTCAAAATCACATATCACAAAGGCCCAATCCAACAACTGAAACTCATCATCTCAAACTTCAAAATTATTATTATTATTATTACCGATAAAACATGCCAATGTAAGGGGAAAAAGAATTACAGTTGCAGAAATGGGTGAAGCTGAGTTGAAGTGGAAGAACACTGCCCTTCTTGTAATTGATATGCAGGTACTTTAATTTTCTTGATTTTTAAGCTTATTTTTTCTCTTATTGTTTCATAATTTATGTTGTCGATAAATTCACATTTTTTTTTTTGCAGAAAGACTTTATTTCCCCAGGCGGTCCGATGCATGTTAAAGGCGGCGCCGCCATTGTTCCTAATGTTATTAAGGCGATTGAAGTAGCTCGAAGCCGTGAAATTCCTGTTATTTGGGTACCCTTTATGTTTTGACTGCTGTTTAACTGCTCAATTTCTTGATCTCTTTTTACTGTAAATTTAGCTGCTTTCAAAGGCGTAATATTGTTCAATTTATATTCAAGTTTGAAGTATACTTGCTGTGAATTTTCCAAGGGGCCTTCCGAAGTTTTGAATTTGTTGAACTTTTGGTTGATTTTTCTTGCTTAAGTAGGTGAATTTCCGTTTTTTTTTTTTGTATCTGTATAGCTTAAAGAATGAGTTTCTGTGTTTTGAAATTTACATTCTTGCTCAAAATCACACACTTGTTCACGTGTATATGTGAAAATGGAATTAAATAAGTGTAAATGTGAGAATGGAATTAAGCAAAAGAATGATAAATATTTTACTTTAGGTTCAGCTTTTTTAGCTGATGATCAAACACTCATCCACATGCATATGTGCAAATAGATTATAGATATTGTACAGTAGAGTCAGCTTTATTTGTTGATGATCACACACTGACAATGTGCAAATGTCCGATAAATACTGTACGGTGGATTCCGCCTTTATGCTCTTACAGTCTGTCACATGTGGAGTTACTGAAACGAATGATAGATATTTGTACCGAATATGAACCTTGAGTTTAATAGTGTAGAAAGTAATGCTGGCGGCACTCTAGATTTTTAACTTCAGAATAATCATAAGGTTGGAAGTGCTGATATGTGCAAATGAACTTGTACAAATGGATGATACTTATATATTTGTACCTTATATAATACCTTGAGGGGGCATTTACTTTGTGGTAGAATAGATCGATCAAACATAGGATTGAGTGTTTGAAGGATAAGATGGTCAAACAAGTTCAAAACTAATCAATCCATCAAAGTAAACGCCCCCCTGAGTTGAATAGTGTAGGAAGTGAAATCTGTTGCATTTGGATTTTGAGCTTGAGAGGAATCATATTTTTGGACGTAAAATTGATACAAATAATTGGGAGATAATTGTGCCCAATATAATACCTTGAGGTGAATAGTGTAGCATGTGAAATTTATTGCATTCAGAAATTTGAGCTTAAGAGGGAAATAATGATGTTGGAAGCGTGATAAATGGTTATAGGTTGTGCGCGAGCATGATCCGTTGGGGAGAGATGTTGAGTTGTTCCGGAGGCATTTGTATGCTGCTGATGAACCAAAACCGACTTCAAAGGGTAGCGTGGGTGCAGAATTGGTTGATGGGCTAGCGATCCAAGATGGGGATTATAAGCTGGTGAAGACGAGGTTTAGCGCGTTTTTAAACACGAACCTTCACTCATATCTTCAGGGTGCTGGAGTCAATAAGTTAGTAATCACTGGTAATATAATGTTGGGAAATTTATTGTTATTATTTCCAAGTCGTAGAAATTTAGCATAGTTTTAATCTGGTGGGGATGCCTTATTCAGGCGTTCAAACTCCAAACTGTATCCGGCAGACTGTCTTTGATGCCGTTGCGTTTGATTATCATAAAGTTACGGTCATCATTGATGCAACCGCTGCTGCCACTCCTGATGTACACATTGGTAAAATCTACACTCAAACTGTTCTTATGCTTGTCTTTATATTTGAATATTTTGGGAAAAAGGAGTACATAACGAGGAGAATTACACAACATAATGGTAGTTATGGCTGTTAGCTTATAATCATGGATGCTTAAATTTGAAATCTTGATGATTAGTGTGGCTAATTTCATTGCAAGGACTCTCATGAGTTCTATAACTTAAATAAGGTGTGATAGTTATCTGTGAATTAAATGCATTGGCTTCACATCATAACACTTGAAGCAACTCTCTCTTTTCTGCTTTAATCAAGACAGTATATCAGATAGGAAAATAATAATAATGCCTTCACTTCTCTTGCAGCAAATATATATGACATGACAAACATCGGAGTGGCAACGCCAACTCTAGAGGAATGGTGTAAATCCGATGATTAATACGTTTAGCTGCTGCACGGTGAGAAGCAGCACGAGGTACCTCTTCTGTTGTTGGCCTTCGTGTTATAAAGCAAACATCGAGCAAGTGACAATTTTACGCGCAACCATGCTATTTTGGTTTGATGACACGCCAATATAGGTCTGTTAGATATACTACCTACTGTTGAAGAGAGTTTGTTTCTTGAAGGGAAGAGAGCTAGGATGTATATATTGGCTACTTTGTTATGGTTTTTGCCACTTTGATTTTATGTATGTAAGTTTGCATTATATGATTGGAAATGAACACATGAATCAACATTTTATTCTCATTGCATAGCAAGTCTTATAATCTTATAGGAATCAGATTGAATCAACTAGCTATTCAAACTATTGATCAAGAACAACAAGCATATACCTTAATTAACATGATTTTTCCTTATTCTTCCACATGTATTATATAATAAGCCACTGTGAAATTTTCTCATATCATAACATGGCAATGCAAGACGTCACCTCCAAGAATAAACTTTCCAGATATATAAACCACTTGATATCACTTCCCAACAATAGCAAACTAAAGATAGGGGGCACAAAATGTGTTGATCCCTAGATTAATTGATAGTATTTGATATAAATGTTACAATACTAGCTTCATAATTAAGTAGCTAGAATCATACTAGAAATCAGTTGTGCCAGTCGACACGTTTAGCGAAGGAGACTAGTTCATCTTGAGATAGATAAATACCATCGGCTTGTATTTTCCAATAGCAATCTTCAAGTGTGTGCCATTTGGCGTCGAAGGCGTGGAAGCTGGCTTGTTTGGCACCCCACCAAACATCACACATGTAGAGAGTAGAGTACCAAATGTTCACGCAAAAACTCCAGCGTAACTCTTGCCCTATGCCGAGCGTCTTCTTTCCAAAATCAGTGTCTTTGGATCGACAATGCAGCGTTAGCGAAGGAGAATCCGGTGGGAGGTGGTTAAATATTTGAACGAGGTATTTCCCCGTAAGTATGCACGTGCGGTCTTCCTCCGATTCAGAGGCAATCGCTTGGCAAAAGATTAATATAGGGATGAGCATGAGAGAGATGCACAAGCACAACTTGGCCATGATCAAAACTTTTTTTTTTTTTTGTTTTTTCTTTGAAATTATGGGTTGAAAGTTTTGTAAGTGTAAGGACATGTGTTTTGGGGGTTGGAATTTATAGGTCTTTGCAATAGGGTATATATTCAAAAGATTTATTGCAATAATGTTTTCGCAAGTTACGAAAGCAAATTAAATTAATGGCATGCATAAGCTAGCAAACTAAGAAAGAAAGATAGACGCTCAATGACAGATTGAGTAAAGAATTAATCGACTTTTTTCCATTTTCTTTCTCTTTTATGCAAAGAGTAAATATATAAAAATATCCATTTTACTATAATAAAGATAAAAATTTAATATCCATTTATGTAAAATTGATAAAAGATAACAAATGTTTACATTAAAATAGTAAATATATAAAAATATCCATTTTGCTATAATAAAGATAAAAATTAATATCCATTTATGTAAAATTGATAAAAGATATTACATGTTTACATTAAAATACTCATATGCTCTTATTAAGGGTTTACGGAAATTTTTTATTTGGAATATTTAGTAACTAATTTATATCTAGTGCAACAAATTTACTTATTTACGGAATTCAAGCAAACATGCATTTTTTAAATTTATTAACAATATCCATAATTAATGAGTAATTCTTCTAATCCATTATATTTAACTAAATTAAGGGTAATATGTAACTGCATTCTAAATCACCACTGATTCACGTCTGATACATTATATCTAGAAATGATGCACGGTTTTTTAATGTAAACCCTTAATAAGAGCATATGAGTATTTTAATGTAAACATTGGTTATTTTTTATCTATTTTAAATAAATGGATAATTTTTATGTTATAATCATTTTTATCTTTATCATAACAAAATGGATATTTTTATCTTTATAGCTAAACGTATTAATCCCCTATAAAAAGTATTGAAATGGTTTGTTGACTTGTTCACATGTAGACTTTCAGAATTTTAAAAAAAAAAATTAATAATAATAATAATAATAATAATAATAATAATAATAATAATAATAATAATAATAATAATAAAATAAAATAAAAGTGTGCTTTCATTGAGAGTTGAACTCAAGACCTCCCGCTTACTAAACGGGTGCTCTAACCAACTGAGCTATGAAAGCTGGATGACTTATAATCCACTCGAAATATATATGACATAATATGTTCGTGCGTTTAGTTTGATGTAGTATTAAAAAGTGGAAGTGCTGTTAAATCATGTGGTGGGTCGCATATCTTGCACCTACATCACTTGTCACTACAAAACCAAATTACCATTGGTCTAGTTGAATAGTTTTATTGTATTTTGATTATGATACTTATTCATCAAACTTATTAAAGTCTATCTTTTCGGGAACATCCAAACATATAGTCCTCTCTTCGTAAGAGTGAAGTTTAGGGTTTAAACCATCACTCCCCTTCCCACCATAAAAATAAGTAAGAATCAAAATAAACAATGTCTAAAAATATTTTGTTTTGAGTTTGTTGAGAGCCATATATGATACTCCCTCCGTCCCTAATAAATGTGCAGATAGAATAGTGACACGAGTTTAAAAGGTGTGATAAAGTGAATTTGAGTTTGAAAATTGTGTATATGTTGGTTGTAATTATTGACTTTTTTGTAAAGTATATTTCTAAAAAAGAAATACGCACACTTATGAGGGACAGACAAAAAAGAAAAATTACGCACGCTTATAAGGGATAGAGGGAGTATATCCTTGTCAAATTATGTGAGTCCAAAATAACAAGTTCCCACTGAAAAGAGTAGTTATATTTCAAATAGAATCATGTTAGTTGAATATAAACATTTAATATATTTATTTTCAAGGTTATTATTCACCAATGTCCAACTTTTGCCCATAGTACATTATGACTCGACATTGAAAACTTACAAAAATAACATGGCATTTATTTCGTCACTGTATTTATGTCCCACCAATGCATTTGCGGACGATTTAGGAGTTTTCTCCTTCAAATGATGTCGTAAATTACAGTTCCATGTAAAATTTTCTGAAAGCCCTAGTCCGCATGAAAATAAACGAGTCACCTCATAATTCCTCCGACCTAACTAAATTGGGGGTTCAAATTTACTAGAAAACAAAAGGCTGGAGTTATTTGTCACATATTAAAAGTTGGAATTTTAAAGGTAATTAAGCCTCTATGTTTTACACATTTCATGGCTTTCTTCTTTATATTGGGTATACATACAGAGAGCCTTGATGACAACTCTTGCCACATTTGCCATTTTCAACACCCAACCCAAGTAGTAGAGAGACACTGATAATATTTTACATTTTTCCTAGTGTTTCTTTGCATCCTCTACTATAATGAGCAGTCACTTTCATACAAATATAGATAAAATGATTTCTAAAGAGTAGCAATACTTGGACGAACATATCCATCCTCTCTCACACTCACCCACTCTTTTTATCTCCAGGCAGAAAATGACACAAGAGCTCTGTTTTTCCATCCAATATAAAGAGCACCATCTGCCTGTGCTAGTCCATAATTGGGGCTATACTCTTTCAACACATCCCTTACAGCACTCGTAACTGATGGAGCGACTCGAATCGGAGCAAATCCAGCCATGGTTAGCCTCAACCTCCATTTACCAAACATCTCGTGCCTCTCCACCCGCTCGTCCCCCTCGCAAGCTATGATGCTGACAACGTCCTTCGCCACACAATGCTCCTCTGCATTCACCCGCTGCTTGTCATCCCGTGCCAATGCTGAAGCATCTATGGACTCGAACATCGCTCCATAGTAATCCAGAGCCTCGCGAAACCGCTGGGAGAAGGCAGCAGTGTTGGTGTTGGATTCCTGCTCAACAAGGGTCATAACCTTGGGAGACAAGCTCTTCACCAGCCTCAGAAGCCGGTCTCGGTGGTTACTAGTGCTCACACTCTCGTCGGGAATGTGATGCAGCACGTAAGGGAAGCTCACGGCCAACGCCTCCCCCTGTCGTACCTTGAGATTCTCCAGCTGTACATCGCAACCCGATGTTGCCGCGCCGTGGAACTCAAAAGGGACCCCACACGACTCGGCAAACTGGGCTAGTTTCCAACCGACTAACTCCAGCCCTCCACCTCGGGCATGAGCCGATTCGGAATCGTCTACGCCTGTGATGCGGACGCACGGTGGGCCATCGGGCCTGCGAGAAACGGCCTGAATGAAAGACAGCCACTGACTGCCCTGTGCAATCTGGAAATCGATGATGTGGATTCTTTTCTCATTTTCCATGGCTTCTCCAATCACAACACTGGCAGACGTGTAAGCGAATCTGTAGTACGGGCAGATTTGAGAAAGCAACTGCATGTGAGACATCAAGTCGGGACCTGATGGTTCATTGCACTTCAACTTCTTGCAGATTAGGCTTCCAGACGAGAGCAGTCTCGCGCGGAGTGCTTCCAGCATGTACGCGCCTAATCTCTGTAAGGGTTCACCTGATACTGAAACCCTTTCCTTTAACATATCCATCAAAGTCTCAGCAGCATCAGCTGCAATCTTTCTTTCTGAGAAAGGGACGATATCAGCTTCGGATACCACTTCAGCACAGGCTATGAGCAGTTGTTTCAAATCCATCTCAGGGGCCATCTCCACGATTCTATGGTACCTAGTGAAGTAAGACGGCTGGATCAATTCATCAATTTCAGGTCCCATTAACTCATCCCACAGCGAACACATCAAAATGTTCTCATCATCGACTTCAAAAGAACCATTCAGAGATGAACTATTATCCGATGAGTGATGGACGTCAGACGCATAAGAATGAGAAAATGGTGGAGAAAATGGGCTCTTATTGGAAGATACACTCACAGCTGTAGGTGAACTGAGGGCAGCATAATCGGTAACTGGTGTTGATTCCAGAGTGTAGAATTGTTCGGCATAAGCTTGAAAAGAAAGTTCGGTGCCCTGGGTTTTACTAGGCAGAAGGTGAGAATTGTGGACACTTGAACATGCTAGAGCTTCCTGCGATGCCTGCATCTCAAGAATTGCTACTATAAACTACTCCTCCTTTTGAGATCAGCCTTCTTTTGATTACAAAATTGCAAATGGCATCAAGAAACTCTTCACAAGCAACTAGAAGGGCTGTAGATATACGAGCAATATAAGCTCAGAAAGATTGCAACTTATCATAAGAAGCAAAAACAAACCAAACCTGCCATCCAGTATAACAGAGGGTCAATGCGTTTCAACAATAGAAAATCTTGGTATCAAAATATAAGAGCCTTGCATACATTCTTGGGTTAACAAAGACGTCATCAAATACTCACAACTTTGCATACAATACATAATTGCCATCATGATACAACAAACTTAATTAATGAAGAGGCATACAATCCAACTCACAGAGTCACCTTTGCCGATCCAAACAAGCAATACAAAAGTTCACAAGTTCAACATTTTTACTATTGAGCCATTTAATGCTTGATAGCTTGTGATCACTATGAAAGAAATAATAGAGCAAGTGGATAATGAAACTGAATGCATTCAACACTCTTACGAGGCATTTACTATTCAAGACATAACATACATGATTGTGTATTTTTGTTTTCATCATTAGGATATCTCAAATCCTACACCTTTTAATTGGATATCAATCAAGCAAGTTAGCTCAAATAATAGAAATTATCAAGGGCCTCAAGACATCCCAAAGTTTCAATCCATCTTAGTGAACATTAGATTAGCCTTTATTATCTAGGCTAACCCTTAAAAGAAAACGCCCTTTAACTGCATCTCTGGACGAAATTTAGCCTTTTGTTTTAACTAATTGCCCATTTTATTACATTCTTGGTGAAGGAGGGAAGACAATAGTGTTCTTATTGTCGACCAGCTAGTGACTCCTCTATATTTCTCCTAATCAACTCATGAAGATGAATCCACAACTTCTACTTTGGAGCTTAACTTCTACAAAGACCAATGGGTTCAAGAATGCAACTTGTAACTTACATTCAAGTCCCAACTGTTTGTCTTTGCCGTCTTACAATCTTACCAAGGTTGCGATTTTAGTAAATTAGATTCATATTCAAAGAGAAGATTAACTTTCTAATGAACACTGACTACGTTATAAGGAGTTAAGGACTAGTAAAACTACAACTACAAAACAAAACAAGAACAACATATGGTGAGAAGACATCATATTGGACAAATTACAAATTACTTCCGTATTTTGAGCTAAGCAATCTAACAATCTATATATCTGTACGCAACAAACACCAGATCATCTGAAATAAAAAGGTAAAATCTAAATTTTGACCACACGTATTTATGTTTGAACAGCAGAATAAATTCCTCCACCAATCAAAATTTCAGATAACTCATTAATTTTCGCAAGTAAAGTATTCAGCACCAACTATAAGATATAGAAAAGTCAAAACACTCTGCACAAACAAAATCATCATCGACTCTGGAAACTATGAAGGATATAACTGAAAAACAGAAAAAGAAAAAATCGTAAACAGAGACGAGATTGAGTAGCCAGAACATACCTCTGATCAAAATTCTGGAACGTTCTTATTGATCTATGATCGTCGGGCTAGAGAGAAAGAGGGAGTGGATTTTGTGTTGCTTTGCAGTCAAATTATGTGAAATTGAAGAGAGGGAAAGCGCGTGTGATTTCTATTTTCTAATAGTTGTTGTATTGTCGTTGGGGGAGAGAAGTAACTTCGTAAAAGCCCAGTGGAAGTGTGTGGACTAGAAAAGCAGAAATGGTCGCACGTGTGCAATGCATAAACTAATGGAGATAGAATTATTAGTGTCCTTCCTGTCGACAGCGGACCTGTGTTTAGTTCCTCTTTTAAGAAAAATTACGCCAAAGTATTTCATTTCAAAGTTGTTCCATTAATATCACTGGTGCTTCTCAAACTGTGGGCCAAATGTACGAATTACATTAGTTTATTGCCACAATAAATTTCCTATTTTAATAAAGAGTTATTATTATATAATATAATAAGATAAATGATATGCTAAGGACCATCTGTGAGCTGCAATCAAGTTTAGCCTAAATTAATATCATTCTTTTTGGTTTTAGACATTTATTCTAGTCCTAATACCTTAAAAGGGGCGTTTGGTTTTCTTAATGGGATAGATTAGATAATTTAGATTGATAGGATAAATGATGGTTAGATTATTTGGATTATTAATCATGTGTTTGGATTGCTTGATTGTAATGTTTGATAAATGATGTGATTATGACCAAAATATTGCATAATACCAAAATTACCCTTTCAATCCATTTCCTCGTGCTTCATTATGACTAAAATAAATTTAATGAAAAATAATTTTGTAAATTTGCACTATGGATTGAAGGTTTGATTAAATAATCAACCAAAATTTGGCTTAATTAATAATCAAGCAAATGGATGATAACACTTGATTAGCCTTGATTATTTTATCAATCAAGAAAACCAAACAAACCCATAATATATAAATTTCATCACGGTTTTGAAAAATTCTAATTACTGCAAGATTCTTGTTTATGTCAATATGGATAATACTTAATAATATGTACGTTAAATTACTGAAGTGTCTTTAAAAATTAATTAAATAAAAATATTATAGCATTTCAAAATTTGTAAGAATACATATACTTTTAAATATAACCCACATAAACATTAAATATATGATATATTGAGATTAATCTGTTGAAGAAAACATATGTAATATGCATAAAGATAAGGTAAGGTAAAATGATGAAATCCCATACCATATTGCTGAATATATATAAGGTTGCAACATATTAATTAGATCCACGATTAAGAAACAAGTAGATAATAATGAGGCACACTCTGGTGCAACCTGCCACTCATGTGCGATCGGGCCAACGGGCCAGGTCAACGGTCAACGCGGGTCGTTGACTTTTTTTTTTTTTTTTTTTTACAAAAAGTCCAATTTTTAATAATGACGAGTGCCAATTTGAAACACTAAAAGTGCCATTAT
>JAYJMF010000085.1:3259118-3275749 GCA_036873715.1 Salvia sclarea
AAATCGAAGAAACGCCCTTCTCAACGTATTTTCTTTTAGAATTTATATAATTAATTAATTTATTATTAATATTATTAATATTATTATTATTATTATTATTATTTTAATATATATTTTTTATTTACTTTTATGTCACGTAAATTGATTTCCCGTCGAATTTCGACGGCTACTTACTAGTGTATAAATAAAAGCGATGAGAAATATGAATCTTTGTTGGCTGTTGCTCAACTGATGAAGTCTAATTGTGCTCTGTTTAGAAATTTTCAATATAATTTGCTTAGCAAATTATATTGAGGGAACTTTTCATGTAGCCAAAAATAATACTAGAAAGATATAAGTTTTTTTTAATCTATATTTACTCTTTATATAAGTATGAGTTTCCTTTATTTTTAGTTTTTTCTTATTTACTTTTGTACGCAAATGTAAATTCCCGATGAATCAACATGCCTACGAAGGAATGTTTTCTAATTAATCTTTAATTTGTTATTTATGGAGTGTTATTTATTATTAATATTTATTCTATGATATTGGAGTTTTCATTGAGACAAATAATAAATTATTATGAAAACTTATATTGCGTTTCTAATTTTCTAATTTTCTAATCTCAACAAAATGAATACCAAGAATCTGAACCTAAAGAATTAATAAATGAACCTATGATAATGCGTTTCTAATTTTTTAAGGAAATTTATAGTGTTTTTTTATTGAAATCTGTAAGTCAATGCAAATTTTGTTGTCTGGGGGTAATTTATAGTAAAATGTAATATAAAGGTGTATTAATATTGGTGCGACCAATGGAAAGGAAATACAATTTCGACATAATTTTAGAATGTTTGCTTACAGTGATGTTTTAGAAAAACTTAAAGGTTCTCCTCGGTAAATATTTTTTTAAAAAAATAAAAATAAACCAAGAGATTGCATTTCTCACTCTACTTGACAAACAAGTTTACTACTATATTTCTCTTTAACAGAAAAACAAGCTCGTTCCTCACTCTGCTTGAGAAAAAAGTTATACGAGTATATATTTACTCAGTGAAAAACACAAGAAAAGAATCTTCTTAGCTGTAAGTAATGTCTAGCTTGCAAATTCACTTTCTTTACCCAGTGGAATGAATTAATTTTCTGGGATTACTTTTTGCCTAATAACTTTGAATGGATTATAATTTCATATGAACTCTATATAATACTCCATAAGAATAAAGCAAGAAAGTCAATCAATTAAATTACTATGTAAATGTTATTTGTCAAAACACATATATTCTCATTATACGATCCATATTTTTTTAGTCATCCCATTAAAAAGTAACTTGCTCAAAATAGAAAAATAATTTTGGCTGAAAAAATATCTCAAATCTAGTGTGTATCACACGATTTTAAACACAAACACAACTTTGTTAATTTATATGATAATGAGGCATTTTTAAAAGGACGGAGGAGCCTGAGGGAATACTAATTTATGAAAATATCCAGTCCCACTCAAACGTGATTCACGTAGGTTTTTCTGTATAAAAAGAGAAGAGAGAGAGGAAGTAATTAAGAAAGCATAGGTGATTTCTTCTCTGCCACCATCTACATATGTAATTTACTTGTGCTGTTTAAGTTATTGGTTTATGTTTTGTTTATTGCATGCCCAACACTGATAAAGAATTCTTTTTCAACTATTTTGTTTAGACGGGTAGTACGATGAATAATCTAGCTGCATCAGCATCAGCACCTACTACGACTGGAGATATTGAAAATCCACTTACTGGTCAGCGCATTTTAATTTTTAAGTTGTTTTTTTTAAGATGATCTATAATGCTCCCCATTTCCTCCGTTGAGGTGACTCGAACCCCTAATCTATTGGTTGGAGGTGAAACATCTTACCAACTAAACTGTGCTTCGTTGTCGCATTTTAATCTTAAAGTTTCAAGTCCTTGGGTGAAATACAATGTTAAAAAGTGAAATATGATACTAGTAGCTTTGAATGGAGAAATTATCTCACTTGAGGCCCACGGCCTTAAGGTACAACTCAGTCCACCTAAACAAACAAATATCCATAATCCATCCAAAAACTATATCCATGCTCTTAGAATATGGATATAGATATTATTATGTTTTTGAAATAGTGTGTTGATTTGAATTGTTCAATTCTGAACAGATGATGCTAAAAGAAAGATGTACAGAGCTGTATTGAGGGATGAATGGGCAGAAGCCAAGGTGCTGATTAAGGAAAACAGAGATCTCGTGTTCGTGCCGATAACTGATTCGAAAGAAGGAGCTCTCCATGTATCGATCGCCATGAAACACAAGAGATTCGCAAAGAAGCTCATCATGTTGATGGAGCCGCACGAGCTAGGCGAGGTCGATGATCGTGGCTACACGGCCTGCTGCTACGCTGCCATCTCCGACGAGATGACAGACATTGCTGAGCAACTCATCGACAAAAACAGCCACGTATTGGCCACGCGCAACGGAGAAGGAAACACGCCGCTTCAACTGGCAAGTTTGAACGGGAAAGGAGAGATGATCTCACTTTTAGTTTCCTTTATTAAAAACAACAAGATTGCAGACGACACATTGACAGATGATGAATGGTTTGATATTCTCATCAGTGCTATAAGGACCAAAATGTATGGTATGCATTCCCCTCTTCTATATATCATCTCTTCTTTTTTTCTTTTCAAGATAATGTTTTACTTTTAAAATGCATGCCTTCTCTTTGCTTGTAAGTTATCATTTCCACCCTTCAAATTCGTCCTTTCTTTTCCACCATTCACCGTAAAAGGGAATTTCATCTTTCTTATTCCTCCTTTTCTCTCTAATATTTCCATAGTTAAATTCTCGGGCTTAACCATGCAACTAGTGACATAATTTTTTATATAAATTTTTTATTTTTTTAATTATTTAGTGACGAAATATAATTTTTTTATTTTTTTTATTTATTTTTCTAAAAACTAAAAAAAAAAATATTAAATTCGGTCATTAAATCCTTCATTAATTAATTTAAACTAAAATATATTTTTCTAAATCGTATATAATTAATTAATTTTTATTTTTATTTGCGTCGTTATATCCGTCGCTACATTAGTTAATATTTCTTATTTTTTTTTAAATCGTAGTTAAATTCGTCCTTAATTTATTAATAATTTTTGTTTATTATTTATTTATATTCAGTCGTTAAATCCGTCAGATTGTCCCACATCGAAGAAGAAATGAATGTTTGGTCAAGTGAGTGTCTATAAATATTGGAGCACCATTATTAAATTTTAAAAAATAAAAGAATTATATTTAATGAAATAATTAATTAAAATTAAATAGAAAAATAATTAAGATTAAAATAAAAAATTAAATAATTTTTTTTTAAAAAAAATAGTTTTTTTTTTTAAAGTAAGGAACTCCGTCGTTGAATTCATCGCGAATTCCATAGCTAAATATCCAATCGACGTTGTTCACTAACGACGGAATATTCCATCGTTCATTCCGACGTGAAATTTAGCGACAAAAAATTCCGTCATTAAAAAGAGGACACGGCGCTTGAAATTACGAGGGAACGTTTCTGTCGTTAATTTTTTTTAGTGACGGAATTTTCGTTTTTAGCGACCGTTTATTTGGGTCGTTTTGGCGGCCGTTTCCTGGTAGTGAATTATAAAAGTCATGTGTATAATGTATGTTAGTAAGCCTTGAAAGTAACAAACAGCGGAAGATGATATCCGATATCCGATTGCAGATATAGCTTTACAGATACTGGATTGCAAGGAGTCTCTAGCTCTACACAGTAAGAAAAGGGAAGGAGCAGACTCAATGAGTAAGAGAGACACAGGAACAGCGCTGCATATCTTGGCTCGCCAGGATATGACAGAGTCTAGCACCACCAAAACTGCAATACTATTCAAGAGTATTATTGGCACTACATGTTATGGTAACGATACCCTTACAAATACTTCTCTTTGCTACTTTTCTTACTATGTCTTCTCTTTGGTAGAAAAGGTGGATTTTTTTATTACATTTCACTAATTCAGCGGCAATCTCATGTTCCTTATGCTGGAAAAGAAATGAAAATATTATCACATCAACCCTTAGTTATCCACAATTTGAGTAAAAATGAAGGAAATTAATTAAGGAGCACGGTCATGACCAGGGAAAATCATCTATCTTATAGAACATGTGAAACTAGTGATAAATTTGAAAGCAAGTAATGTATCGTATACACTATACATAGGGCGGCAAATCTACGGAGAAATGGAGCCGGATTTGCGCGAATTGGCTGCAGATCTGTTGAAGAAGATGAAAGATTCGTCGTCAGACAAAGAAGTGGTTGATCTATTGCGGAACCCTCCAATTCTGTGCGATGCAGCCAAAGTGGGGAATGTGGAGCTCATAGTTATGCTTACTCGCGAGTATCCCGATCTCATGTGGAAAATGGACAGCCACAAACGATCTATATTTCACTATGCAGTTATTTATCGACAGGATGCTGTGTTCGGCCTTATACGACAGATTGGAGGTCTCAAGAATCTGGTGGTGATGGGAGAGGATGCAGATGGGAACAACATCTTGCATTTGGCTGCCAAATTAGCACATGTGCACGCCAGGAATGGCGTCCTCTCTATCCCAGCTCTTCAGATGCAAAGAGAACTAGCATGGTTTAAGGTCAGACCCCACTAATTGGATCTTTACGTACTAGCTATTTCTTCTTCTAATTGAAATAATACTCCTTCCGTCCCAGATAAGTATGCATCTTTTAGTTAGAGTAGAGTTTGAGTCCCGTAAGAAAGTTGTGTTAAGTGTAAAATTAGTGTCACTGGAAATGTGTACTGCAGTTTAGATCTTCATTATGCATATTTTGGTCCACACTCCACTGTGAGTTTTAAGAAAATATATGTTTTACTTTAGATAGAGTGAAGTTTGAGTCCCATAAAAAGGTTGTGTTAAATGTAAAATTAGTGTTAGTGGAAATGTGTCCTCGAGTTTACGTCTTCATTATGCATCTTCTATTGTATTTCAGTATAGGATTATTACAATAATTGAGAAATCAACATTAATACAAATTACTAGAGTTTCGATCTTCCATTGTATTAATTTTTGTATTAATTTTTATGTAATATCTTTTATTACATTTATAGATGATTAATGACATGTGTCAATATCAAAGATATAAGGAAAAATATACACCTGAATCTTTGGAATACCTAAATCGTAGCATGTCCTCCCTTTATTTATGTAATAGTACTATACAACACATAAATGAAAATAGAAGATCTCATTTTGCAATTCCCTGATGCAGGAGGTGGAGACGATCGTACCGGTGACATACGGCAACGTGAAAAACAAGACCGGCTTGAAACCAAGAAAGTTGTTCTCTCAGGAGCACAAGGAGCTCTTGAAAGAGAGCAAGGAGTGGACGAAGAGCACGGCGGATTCTTGCATGCTCATCGCGACTATCATCCTAACCGTGGTGTACGCGGCCGCCTTCACCGTGCCCGGAGGCAACAACAGCGACACGGGACTCCCCATCCTGGAGAGGAGCACGTGGTTCACATGCTTCTTCGTGTTCGAAGCATTGGCCCTTTTCGGGTCGACGCTGTGCGTCATAGTGTTCTGGTCCATCACCTCGTCGGGCTTCAGGGAAGAGCTGTTCCTCTACATATTGCCGTATCAGCTGAAACTGGGGCTCAGCGGCCTCTTCGTGTCGCTCATCGGGGCGATCTCGGCCTTCATGTCGGCATACTGCTTGGTGCTGGTCGACGAGAGGGAGTGGCACATGAAATCTGTGATTCTTTTGATCTATGTCATGCTTGTTTTGGCGGTCTGCGGCCGCTTCTGTGAGTTGTGGTTTACGATGAAGTTCCCTAAAGCCTTGGAACGGGTGTTGTTGCAACGGGATAGTACAACCCTTTTCAGCCGAGAATCATTATTATAAGGCTGGAATTTGAGATGGGATCATCAGTTGTGTTTGTTTGTTTGTACTATTTGGGAGGTGAAAACATATATAATTAACTTATAAAGTTATTATTTAAATAATTATAAAGTGATTAAAATCATATTTTACTTTCAAAATAAAGTGATATTCAATTTTGTATATTTATATGTTAATTGAGTCCCCTTAAAAGACTTATGTTATTGTTGTATGTTGTGTTCGACTCAATCTTGATGTTATATTTATGTAAGGGAGGAACCTATTGGGTATTGGTTAGCTGACATCGAAAATTCGATTAACGGCGATATCTCTTCACCTTCGGACTAATTTTAACGGACCCATCTAAGCTGTCGGCCCAACATTGATCATGACAATTAAGCTTGCAAACTAGTGGGATTCCTCTTTGGGCCAAGGCCCATTCAAAATGCTTTCGAAGTTGGCTATATAGTCATTTATATAGTATAGTGTGAACTGATTCAAATTTCAAAGTTCACTCGACATGCAACTTATTTAACTTATTCAATTTGCGCCTTTTCTTATAGTTCATTTCTTAGTTGTTTTTGATTGAGCGACTTTGGTTGGTGTGCTAATTAAAAAGAAATTAATGTAGTTAGTTTTTTTTAGGTACATAGAAAATTCAAAGTCATTTCTCGGAAAATTTGAACGTGCATCTAAGTTTAGTTATAATTATCTTTTTATTTTATTTAATTATAAGGATTGTCGAACGCAAATTATAATTTTATCTATGAAAGGATAACCAAAATCAATAATTGATTGAAAAATGTACAATATAATAGGGGCCCGTGATTATCTACTGTCAAAATTAAATTATTTATAAATTTCCAAATCATCAATTTACAAAAAGAAGACCAAAAAAGTCGTTAATTAAAGAAAAAGTGACAGTCAAGAATCAAGCACACTAATAAAAGGTGTTGTCCTCTTTTCGAACATGTTGTACTCCGCGCCCTTGGAAACCCCTCCAATTCCATTTAATTAATAACATGACGACTACTTTTTATCTTACACGATAAATTAATGTTATAATTACGAATACCTGTCTAAAAAATTATTATTATAAAATCTCCAAATATTCCTCTAGCAAAAAAAATCAGAGATTTGTAACAATTGAGTGTTTCCCAAGTAAAAAATAAAAATAAAATATAGAAAAAGTTAGCGTTGATCCCATGCTTCCATTTTGTGCACTAGAGTTAAAGATGCCTCTGTTAATTACCTCATCATGTACCCATTTCTCAATCATACACAGTTTAAAGTTTCGAAAATCAAATTTTGGCACTGTTGCCGGTTGATAGAATGCAGGAGAGCGGCGACGGAGGCAGCAAAGTGCTATCGATGAATAATGAAGCGGGAAATGAGATCGCAATCTCTATGCCAGAAGGACCAACACCTCAAGCGGAGGACGGCCCTAAATATCAGCCACAAACACAAGATAATAAACATCATCAAACAGGTCATTTTCTACCCCTAAATATCTATGCCGATCATAAAATGAACTTATATTAGAAACTTTTATTTGCATGATATGCTTCTACGTCGTTTTTACTTATCCGACAAAATATAATGGTCAAGTCAACTTCATTAGTAGACGCCACTTTTCTTCGACGCTATTAGATAATCGGACTAGTTCTATAATAATATATATAGCAATTATTTTGGCTATATGGATCTATTTTAAAAGATCGTGGCAATGCAAACATTATCATATATAGTTTAATAATTATATTAGTGAAGTTCATTTTTACAGTGAATGCAGTTGTTTTGTACGTTACATGCAAGTGTTCTGACAATATATAACAAGTTTTTATTATAACCACATCCTATTTTGTTATATATATATATTTCTCTAATGAGGAATCTCTCCTTCTGGAAACTGGATCCAATTTAAATCATGATAGATTTCTCTAAAGTGTAAAAACCTCCCATTTTCAGTTGGAGAATCATCGCTCACTGCTAGAAATGAGATTGCAATTTCTAAACAAGGAGCTGCTGCACCTACAGCAGCAACGACTAAAGCAGAAAACCATCAGCCGGCAAAAGGTAATTTCTTTTTAATAAATTTACTCTTATCATATTAATGTGTTTTAAAGAAGGAAAAATATCAGTTTATGTCCTAATGTCTCGCGATTTTTTATCTAATATTTCAATCTAAGCATATTATTTTTTTAATCCCCAATATTTCAAAAGGTTCACTTAATAACCTATAGGTCAATTTCTAGTGTTAAATGCCTACTTGGCATATCGGAGGCCCACAATTGACTCCACGTACGCCATTAAAAAAAGTCTCCAGACACCATCATTACGGCTCTTTTTCACAATCTCTAATTTAATATGTTTTCATGGGAGGAATATATCATATAATTTGAAGAATAATGAAATTATAGCAAAAGATTTTACAAACAAAAAAAGAGAGAAGAAGAAAAATAAATTAAGTGCACGGTTTTATCCTTAAAAATAGGTGCACAAATTATTAAGTAGTTTTTTTTTTCCACAAATTATAAAGTAGTTTTGATTTAAAACGTTGCTTAAATTTTAACCTTAATTTTTTTCTAATTCACATAACTGCCATCCAAATCAATTTGTAATTGATTTCAAATTGGAGATTGTAGTATAGATTCTTTAAATGCTTTACATGTATTGAAATTTTAAGTTCAAAAAACTCTCTTATACGAGTAACTTTGACTAAATTCATTCATAAATGAATAGTAAACTTTGAGTTTGATGGTAATATAGTTAACTAATTAATTCGACTAGATAATTCTGATTGTATACTATCGATGAAAATAATTGTTATGAGCATATATACTCATTAATTGATCAGTGTAAATAGCAACATAAATCGATATTTCAACAGGGAGTCGTGAGTGTCGAGACATGCGTTTAGCTGCAATTGATGGCAACTGGGTAGCAGCTAAAGACCTTTTGGTTAAATTTCCGGTTTTAGGTAGAATGGAACTTAATAAAGCAGGCGATATAGCTCTTCACTTAGCTGTTCAAAAGAAACACAGAGATTTTGTAGAGAACTTTATTAGACATGTGGGAAAAGATGTGGTAATGTTGCGCGATGGGCATGGCTACATAGCATGTCATTATGCGGCAATGGCCGGAGCAGTTGACATTGTTCGTATCATGACGGAGATTGATCCTTCCATGCTCAATGTACGAAACAAGTATGGGACGACGCCCTTCGCACTTGCAATCTCATATGGAAACGCAGACGTAATTTCGTATTTTCTGGGAAATGCTACTCAGAGAATACATTTAGAGGATGTAGAATGGTTTAATCTTTTGTTGTTGGCTATAACCAGCAAAATGTTTGGTACGATGCTATCTCCTTCCTCTATGTCACTATATATATATTATTGTTTTCAAAGTCACATGTATTATTACCTATTGTGCAGATTTGGCAATCGAAATATTGAGGAGGAAAGAAGATTTGGCGTTGATGAAGGATGTTAATGATCGAACAGCTTTGCATGTCTTGGCTCAACAAAATATCTCATCAGGCAAATCACTATATATCTTACAAGAAACATCCAATTTGTTTCATTGATTGATACTTTTGATGTATTTTTGTAATGATTAGACATAAATATCTTATGGTGGAAAACAGGAGATGATGATAAAAGCTTTGATCTTTTTTTGTTGGCTCGGGAGTTGTGGTTAAATATATTGGGAAGGGATAAAGTGGTGGAGCTGATGCAAAATCCTCCTATCCTACACGATGCAGCGAAAGTAGGCAACCTCGATCTTATATATAGGATTAGTCGTGATTACCCTGATCTTTTATCACACGTTGACAGAGACGGATACTCGATATTTCACATCCTTGTTAAGCATCGACATGATAACACCCTCCATCTCCTCAAGAAGGCAAGAGATGTCAAAAATTTCAACGCACTCTCACAAGACAAAGAAGGTAATAACTTTTTGCATTCAGCTGCAAAATCAATCGATCCAAAGGGGCTAGAGATTGTTGGGGAGCAAGATGTTCAAATGCAAAGGGCCTTGTCCTGGTTCAAGGTTAGAAACTAACTAATTAATCCATTTTTCTCGAAAATCAATACTTGATTGATTCACTATGGAAAACATGCATGCATATATGCAGGCAGTGTCGGAAGTTGCACCACATATTTATGTAGATATGAGAAACAAAGATGGGTATACACCGGAAAAACTATTCTGGAAGGAGCATGCGGAACTATTAGCAAGAAGTCAAGCATACATGAAGAGCACGGCGGAATCTTGCATGCTCATCTCAACCATTGTTATAACGTTGGTGTTTGCTGCTACGTTTGCTCCTCCAGGAGGATTCCATCAATCTGGGATTCCGACACTCATAAAGAAGAAATGGTTCACAATTTTCATCATATTCCAAGTCCTGGCCCTGTCTAGCTCGACCTTGAGCATCATAGGTTTTTGGTCCATCATTTCATTCAACTACAAAGAACGCCAGTTTTTTGTATTGTCGCATTATTTGAGGCTTTCAATGTGCGCGCTCTTGCTCTCCATGTTGTTCATCATCTCTGCTTTCTTGTCCGCCTTCTTTCTGATCTTCGTTCAAGAGAGGGAAGTGCTTATCCTGTCCTTTATGCTTCCGCTCTACTTGGTGATTGTCGAGGGGATTTTCTATCAGCTTTTTAAGCTATTGCGGAAGACCTACCGCCTACAAAATGATTCCCAAATGTGGAAAACCTCAAGTAATTACGATAGTTTGGTCCTGCGACGTCCCTCAAGTAAGGACAAGAGTTGGTGGACCCGCCCGCGTGATCGGGTTGTAGAAGTAGTTGAAACCTTGTGTTTATATTTTGGAAGGTCATAGATGTGCTATTAAGTTTTTGAACGTTGTACATATGTTGTGCTCATATATATGCAAACCTTCAAGTTGTGTTGTATGTTGTGTTCGTTTCAGTTAAGTATGCATTTCAGTAATTTTTGGGTTGCCAGCGCTAGCATTTGTATTTCATATATATTGTTGAGTATCACAATCACTTTTAATTGGCAGCTGTAGAAATTTCAAAATAAATTAAACACATAGCGAAAATCCAATGGTTTGAAGAATAATGGAACACAATCTTGGAATATATGGTCGCATATGTGCTTCCGGTGTACTTTAATTTACAAGATACAAAGTTACAGTATTGTATTCTGTAGAATCGTTGGGCACTGGGATTTGACTGTGTATGAATGAGACAGTGGTGAAGGAAATTTTATGTTCTTTGCATTGATTGGAAATTATTTTGGGGATGTATATTTATGGACAAAGTTTGAATCCAGCTTCATATTTCTTGAGTTGAATTGGTTACAAAAAAAATTACTCTTGAACATGATAATATAAAGGTGACTCGCTCGACAACTGTTTAACCCACTTTTGGTCTCGTTTCGTTCGTCTTTTGGTTCATCTTTGCTCAGCTTTTTGTTGGCTTTATCCCGTTTTCTCCCTATTACTTCTTGTTTCTCTATGATTATGATTTCAAGTTAGGGAGTTAAAAGACGGAGTGTTAGAAGTCATTGGATAAAAGAAAGATGAAGAAACAAGTTTGGCAGAGTCAAATGAGAGAGAGGCCGTTGCGTCTCTGTTGAAGCTTGCTCACAGGGCGCGGAGGCAGCCGCTGGAACCTAGCGCCCACTGCACTTAGCAATCTTATGTTCCTAGCTAGCTATATGTGTTATAACTTTTGGACCTTGCTATTCTTATTATGTTATTGTCGTATGTTGTGTTAATACTCAATCTTGATCTTCTATTTATGTAAATGTTGTGTGTTGTGTTTGTTCCATTCATTTGTGTGCTACAACATATCAATCAGTCATGTTTGTGTGCCTGATGAAAATCAACTTACTTTATGATTGCTCTTTCCTGCTCAGCCACACCTTTCTGGACTATCTATTCATGGATCTCAATGTCATGACAATCACTATATTATATTTAATTAGTTTTTTTTTTTTTTTTTGCTTGTTGACCAACTTTGTTGGTCAACTGATGCAGAGATTTAAATGACCGCATCACGGGAAACTCAATAAATTTTAATTTTGTAGGTTTTGATTCGATTTTTTTTTTTTAAATACAAAATTAGAATATGTTGGAATTTAACATAAACTTGAACCGAAATCCAAATACTCAAGTCTACAAACTAATCCTCACTTCTCTAGAAAGGGATATTATAAACTGAATATTCAATTAACCTAGGTATCAAAAAAGCAGTATGCATGCTTTTCAAAAAGCAGGGGTGTATTCCTTTTTGTTGGGCCCAGGCCCATTTCGTGATGACCCAATTCTCTTCAAAAGTTTGTCGGCTGCATTATACGATTGAAGGTTAGAATTGAACACAATCACATACAAATGAATTGGGTGAACGAACCTTGTTTGCATCCAAGTTGCACACACATTAATTCACATATTACTAAATCTTGTAGATAATAACTTGAAGGAATGTGTTACCATTAATGCTGGATTTCCTAGTTACTTTGTAAATTCACACTATATTTCTTAGAGTTATTAAAAGTATATATAATATGCTTTCTCGGTTGGCTATATTGTCGTTTATAATGTGAACTAATTCAAAAATAGTAGCTATTACTTTGTCCATTTGCGCCTTGTTTTACACTCCTTTGGTTGAGTCACTTTGGTTGGTGGGTATCAACCCACCTGCACTAAATAAAATAATTAAAAGCTATTCTAGTTAATTTTGTATAACTGGAATGCATTGTGCTGTTGTATGGGCAAGATGACTTAGCTTCCAACGAGAATAAATAGCTAAAATGAGTATTAAACATATTAACACAGGAAGTCGAGAAAAAAAATAGTATATGAACTTATTGAGACAAACTTGAAAGTACAATAATCGAAAAATGCGTCCTTCATAAATTTATTACTCCTTCTGTTCACAAAGAGTATTCCACTTTGTGGACGGCACGAGTTTTAATAAAAGTGAGAGGAATTATGTGAGTGGAGTATTGACCCCATCATGTGAGGGTTGAATTATGAGGATTTTTTGCCAAAAAAGGAAAGTGAAACACTCTTTATGGATATCCTAAATGGCAAAAGTGGAACACTCTTCGTGAACGGAGGGAGTATTAATTATTCTCATAAGAAACAGTGACATTTAAGATTACAAAATTCTTAATTTTGTCTTACACACGCAATATAATTCCATTTCGTGAATTTTCTTCATAAATAAATTAAATTTGATAAGACTTATTTAAATTGCATTTACACATGTCGATCTGTAATGACCCGAATTTTAGCTATTATTTCGTAAGAGTATAGTTTTATGAATTTTAGTAATGTGATTCGTTTATGTATTTTAATAAGGTGTGAGTGTGATTAAATAAATTATTAAGTGACGTGATAAGGAAAAATCATTTGCATGATCAGCATTAACGTGTCACATGCTTGCGACAGCGATCTAGAAGAAATTATTTCATATTTTAGGCGTGCACAAAATTAATGGTTAATACCGTTATCTACTCTTGAGCTGTAACTATTATTTTTCGTAAATTAAGAATTAAACTATTTTAAAATTGTATTTTTCATAAGAACAAAAATATCCCAGATATAATTGTAAACATAATCTTAAGAATAAAGAAGCATGATTATTTCAAACCAATTATTTAAAAAAATAAGATAAAAAGTTGTGTGATTTTAATTTATTATTTATAATAAATTAATATTTTTTTGTTTTAAACTTAACTTTTAACATAATGATTTAATTATGGTTGAATTAGTATTTGTTTTATATAAAAATAAAACCTACAAATATTCATGTACATCGCAGAGAAGCGAATACTAGTGTTATTAATATTTGTATGTTAATAAGGTGTGATTGAATTAAATTATTAAGCGACGTGATAAGGAAAAATCATATGAATGATCAGCATTAACGTCACATGCTTGCGACAACGATCTAAAAGAAATATTGGTGGGGACATATGTTATGCGAATATTAAATTTGAACCACATAAACAAATCTATAATTATGGGCAGATTTTAAATTAATCTCCAACCTCAAAAGAAAAGTTTAGAGAAATTGATTTGAATAGGCAAAACGTAACTTTTAAATTTCCTCTACTTTCATCGTTTTATCTCGTTAAATCCATAGAAGGTTATTTTTATTTTATTTCAGAATGCCGCGTTCGGCGATTATAGGTGAGCACGGTTCGATTAACTGACAATTTGTCCTATATAAAATCGATCATACGATTCGATTCGGTTAATCGTTAAAAAAGAAAAAATAAATACAATTCTAATTCTTTTATATCAGTTAACCTAAAAATTAGTTCGTTAACCGTTTATACATCGGTTGACAATAACAAAATAATATTTTAATTATTTTTTATAATTTGTTTAGCAAAATCAGAAAAGTAATTTTAAATATAAGAAATTATAATTTCGAATAAATGATAGTATTAAATATAATCTTTTAATCCTCATAAACTATCAATCAAGTCATCATTAATTGATTACGAATCTACTTTAATTTTGCAATACTCAAGAACAAGGGATCTTTTCTAGTATAACCATCAATAAAAAATGTTTCATGCGAGTATAATTAAAAAATAATGAGCAGAAAAAATATAGTATGGTTTATATTTTTTAGTTATTTATGGATATCGGTTCGGTTCAATTAATCGAGATTTTTTTAACTAAAAATCATAACAAATCACTAACGTCGAGTGGTAATTTTGCTCACCCTTATCTATGATTATGATATTCGACAACTATTCATTGGTAAAGAAAGTAGTGTATAATTCATAAATTTGGTTGAGTAACTCGAGTTATCGTATACTATTTTGAACAATAGCCTTACAAACTTTAGTATTAAAATCATAACTTTTGTCAAAATGTAAATATATGATATGAACTTATTTTTCTCTTCTTAAGACCCGTGCTCTTTTCCGAGAAATTAAAAAGGTAAAGAAAAGAAGAAAAAAATGGATTCCTATGACTTTCCAAATATATAGGACTGAGAGTTTCTAGAGATAACTGATAAATTCATAAAGCTGCAGATTGAGAGTTGGTTGGATACAGTGAATTAATTCTCGTGTATACGGATACCAGCTTCAAAACCCAATATGGCTAAAGCTATTTAAGTGTACCAACATTAATACAAGGACAAACTATTACTAAGATTCCGCAATTTAAGGAATAATAAACATAGGAGTATAGTATATTAATTTATGAAAATGCCCACTCCCTCGTGACTCACGTAGGTTTTCTCCTATAAATAGAAGAGAGAATAGAGAGAGAGAGAGAGAGAGAGAGAGAGAGAGAGAGAAGAGAGGTGAAGTAGTTAGCGAAGAATGTATGTAATTTAGTTTTGCTGTTTAACTTATTGGTTTCTGCTTCGTTAATACTGATAAAGAGTTCTCTCTCCCTCCATTTAATCTTCGGATTGTACGATGAATTATAATCTAACTGCATCATCACCTGCTACGCCTCATGAAGATTGTGAAAATCCATCTGCAGAAGGTCAGCGCATATTTCCTTTTTCCTTTCAGTTTTCATTCTTTGGGTGAAGCTGAAGTACAATTTTGCTATATTCTTTTACAAATCTCCAAAACAATTGCAGGGAATTTGTACTATTTTCTCTTTTAATTGCAAATTTGGTCAACGGCGTCTTTTCACTCAAAATAATATACTACTAGTATTTTAACAAATAAATATTATGATAATACTTTTAAAGTTTTGAGTGTTTATATATTAATATAACATAACTTTTATATTTTATTTTAACAAATAATAATTATAATAGTAATACTTTATTTTGAAATTGAAAAAATTAACATAGATGTATTATAGGAGTACTTTAGAAAAGGAACTTTTAAAATATATATAAAGTACACCTAATTTGACGACAATACACTAATAAAGATTATGAAAAAGTAGGCCCTCTCAAATATAAAAGGCATAACATGCAATGTTACTACTAGGAAGTTGGGATAGCGATGTTCCAGGGTAGACCGCGCAGACGTCCGTGATGAATTGGGATAGTAATGAACCGGATCTGGTTAAAGTGCTCATATTCAAATCCGATTTTTTTTCCCATAAGTTTAAATTCTGTCCAAATCTATATGACTCGAAAAACTAAGACCCAACTTCACATCCACAAGATCTATGGGTTCATGGATCTGAATTTGGGTATATATTTTTCTTTCCAAGAATGAATATTTTTCATAATCTTGTAGCATCGTCCATAGTTTTGAATAAAAGAGAAAATAACTCTTATTTTCTTTTATCATAAATTATACTCCGTATTTTGTAATTTTAAGATGGTTATAATTAAAAAAATTAGACCAACAATTAAAAAAATAAAGTAATATGTATACAAAATATTAATATTATAATATAAACGGATCTGCCCGCTAGACTTTGACCTAGTCCGGATCTCAAATTATAAATAATGGATATGGGTTCACGAATTTGGCCCAGTGCCAAGATCAGCTCCTAGTATTGGGTTCACGACTACGACGGGTTAGATGAGACACTACAGAGGAAGAGGAGCGGCAGTTGGGTGGTGATTAGTAGGGGTGAGCAAAAAGTACCGAAAAATCGAACCGACCGAGAAACCATACCGAAACCGTCCCGAAATTATGGTGTACCGAACCGTTTCGGTCGGTTTCTTTTGTAGTTTTAAAAAGATCGAACCGACGGACTCGGTTACGGTCTTTAGATTTAAAAAACCGACGGTTAACCGACCGAACCGATATTTATTTAATA
>JAYJMF010000085.1:3309265-3322310 GCA_036873715.1 Salvia sclarea
TATATATATATATTGTAATCATGCAACGTTTTACGATTATTCTTGTGTGATTAAAATCATGTAATATTTTGGATTTCAGAAATAAACGTGACGGTGTGTTTGATATTTTCCAGGAAAATATATATAATCATTATCTGATTCATATTAGATTTATGTGAAATGAAATTCTTTTAAAAGAAAATGGACCCAACCGCGTAGGTGAGCTGGATGCATCTTTTTAGATTCAAATAAAATATACGGATTAGTTGGACTCACGTTACAAATTTGCGCTTTTCCTAGTAAATTCGACGCTTATATCTTATTTAAATACATCAGATATAATTAATTTGTTAGGTAATGAAAATTGACTCCAAGTTAAATCTCAAGTCTCAACACATTGAACATATTAATCTTCACATGATTTTCGTATTATTATATCTTCTATGTGATTAGGACTGTGAGATAGAGAACATTAAATATTTTATTAGATTCTAATTCGAAACTATATGATAAATTTGTGATATACAATATTATAATACCTGAAGATTATTTTAAGGAAAATGTTTACGACCACTTGTATTTTCGTTCTAAGTGATTGTTAAAAAGTGAAACTTGGACACGTTGAATTATTAAACAAATCGAAAATTTGTAATAATGTATATTTATATATTATATCATGAGTAACTCATAGAAGTTATATTATCAATTTTACTATTTTAATTAGCCCGTAATGATAGTTTTTTCTTTATGTGGGATTAATCTTATTTACTTGCCAATTTAATCCGGTTTTGAATTTTATAAATGTGATTGCTATCTGAATCGTACTATTGTAGATTTTCAAAAGTGAAAAATTTTCCATTACTTTGTTTTGCATACTTTCTGTTTCTGACTCAATATATAACATGATTTGTAATGCTTGAATTAATTAAACGACTTTCAATACTGACAAATTGATAATTAGTTGTTTCAAATTATACTATTTACGTTAAATATAATCTGTTTTAATTAGAAGTTGGTATAATCATTTTTGTAAAAAACTAGCCATCAATTGTAATAGTGCTAACTAAGCATTAGCTAATCACTCTCTCTCTCTTTTTGTGTCTTCATATATTCTTCCAAAACCTTCTTCCCGAGTGTCTCTCTCTCTCTCTTTAGAAATACAATAATTCTCTCTCTATCTCTATACACATGACAGACAGAGTGTATCCAGCAGCAAAGCCAACCGCCAATGGCGGTGCCGGCCCCACCCCCGCCGCCGCCGCCAATCCTACTTTTCCGGCTACGAAGGCTCAGCTCTACAACGCGAATCGGCCGGCGTACCGCCCGCGGCCGCCGCGGCGAGGCCACCGGCGAAGCTGCTGCTGCTCCATCTGCCTCTGGACGACTCTCCTCATCATAATCGTCCTCTTCCTCGCCGCCGCCGCCGCCAGCGTGTTCTACGTCGTGTACCGGCCTCATCGGCCGTCCTTCTCCGTCGCATCGCTCCAGCTGGCCAGATTCAACCTGACGGAGACCGCCGTGACCTCCGCCTTCAACGTGACGCTGATCGCGCGCAACCGCAACAGCGACATCTCCTTCTTCTACGACCAGACCTCCGTCCGGATCCTCTCCGGCGGCGTCGACATCGCCGCCGGATCGTTCCCGGCGTTCGCGCACCTGAAGAAGAACGTGACGACGCTGAAGGCGACGATCGGGAGCTCGAACGCGCCGATCGACGCGGCCGCGGACACGACGGCGCTGAAATCTAGCGTGAGGAGTAAAAATCTGCCGCTGAAGATACAGCTGGATACGAAGGTGAAGGTCAAAATTGGGAAAATCAAAACGAAGAAGCTGGAAATTAGGGTTACGTGCGAGGGGATTAGGATCACAATCCCCACGGGCAAAACGGCGTCGCTCGCAACCACTTCCAAAGCCAAATGCAAAGTTGATCCGAGAATCAAGATCATCAAATGGACTGTTTGAGCACATGCAGAAATTAAAGGTGCGAGGAAAAAAACAAATACATATATATAATTTTTTTGTTGTTAAATTTTTTTATTTTTGAATTTACCTACCTTGTGTGCTATTTTGCTGATTTTGGGATATGATTTAGGATTATTGAATCGCCGTATATACATATATCTTTTTACGTGTTTTCATAGGCTTGCGTTAATTAAATTTTTCATTGTTGGCATTTGATTCCGAAATTTTTAATGTTTAATGGGTAAATATATATAGATCCATTTCTTATTCTTTTCTTTCAAATGTAGTTCCAGTGTTGTGGATCTTTTGTAGTCAAATTTAAGATTTGCCTACCTTCGATTGACTCGCATATTCATCTTCTGGCGCGAATATTAAGCAGCGAAACTCAAAGTCTCAAAACTTGGCATGTAATTACGATATAAATAAAATAAAAGGTTAATTGGTTGTAAATCTATAAAAATCGTTAATAAATTTTAGTTTTATCCATAATTTATAGAATTGATGAATAAATTTTGAAATTTCCTTAAATTAAGAGCTCGATCAAGTTGAAATTGATATGCGGTAGGATTTTTTTAGAAACCGTAGCCAATATATATTCAGAAGTACTCGAATTAACTGAGAAATCTTAATTTTGGGTTTGTGTCTTATTCACCAATTTTATAATATATTGCAAAAAATGAAATTAATTATTTTTATAGTTTATGAAATTATTAATATGTAAAGTTTCAAAATAATATTTACTATGAACTAAATTTATTAAGACGATAAACTACATATGCCACATTTAATCAAACATCGAGTACATGACGCATGCAATTGTAATAGAACTAGAAGTACAAGTGTTTTGTTTTATCATAAAAATAAGTAAATTTAAAGACCGAATTATATAATAATGTTTTCTTTTATTATAAACATGCAAATTTAAAGATTGTGTTGTAATAATATTTTGTTTTGTGATAAAATAGTAAATTGAAAGACTGGGTTATAATAATTGAGTGTTTTTTTAGCCTTAATTGGTCATTTCGTATTGAATAATGCAATTGAGTGCTTAGTTTTGTATTTATATATTTTGAAGGGATTCAAGGGAAATATACACTTATATAAGAGTCCACCATTGATGTTCTTTTAATTAACAATTAACATAAAAAAATAGTTGTAAGAGTCCACCACCATTGATGTTCCTTCTAATAGAAATTAGTTTTCCAATTGCAACGCAAATACACGTGGGCGGCATTCAGTTTGTCAGAGATTGGCATAAAATGCAAAAGAATGGAAATTATTTTGGAGAAATGAACAAAAATGATTTACAGCATGTGAGAATATGCTTAGCTTAATTACCACCTTATTTTGCTTTGGTGTTATTAGTCGGTTTCTGCCTTATTGATTATTGGAAAGTATTGTTGAAATCGTACAAGAATTGCTAATTCCACAATAATTTTTGTCTCCCTATGTCCTTTTCTATATATACAAATATGCATATAACTACAACACCGAGATATAAATAGTTAAGTCCCAACAAATTGATCAATTTTCCGACCCCGCTTGGGCTAGCTGTTTCCTAAATAAAAAAATTATAGTAATATAATAATAAAATAATACATTTTCAAAATACCTTTATCATTAAAGTTCGGTTCTAATGAACGTAGCAATTTTATAAACTCTACAATTACATGTGCAATTCAGTAAAATACGTTCTATTAATAAGAGGAAATAGAAGTTTGCTATTTTTATAGGATGGATGTGGTAGTCATGGAGCAACCTAATTTTCCCTACAACAAAGGATATTATGAAATAATTATATAATAAATTTTCCTAGAACAAAAGATATATATATGAATTCTTAGAGGAGAGACCTCTCGTTTTTTGGATCCACGAAATAATTTGCAACCACTACATTCGGTGCATGTGGCTTAAAAGGGAGACTTTATCGAACGGTCACATGAGATTTGGATAGTTCTATATCTATATTTATAAAATTATAGTAGTATTTAATTCTTGTATATAATGTTTAAATCCATCATCGTATAATGGCGCAAAATTGATTTTTAAAATGTAATACAGAAACTAATTAAATTCTTAGTGGTGGTCAATTTATTTATGAATGAAAACGATGTGATTTATGAGAGCTGTCACGTTGCTGTGTTCACGATTGTAATAATTAAATATGAAGAGTTAAAACAGTTCCAACTCATCCACGCCAACACTTTCTTTTTTATCAATCATTAAGCTTGTACTTCAATTTACAATCAAGAAAATCAAAACCCAAAAGAAGAAGAGAAGTCATTTTCTTATGATGGTCATTTTCACCGCCCAACTCGGCAACTCCTGTATTCGAGATAAAATCCTTTTATATTTTACTTTATTTTAATTGTATTAAATTTTTGTTTTATCTTAGGAGTTAGGATATACTCCAATGTATCGGTGGTTGTGATACTAAATACGATAACAATAACAACAAATTATTTAGATAAGGTACCACGATCGTGGCTAGCATAATATTGTAGAAGTTCAAAATATATAATTTATAAATTGTGCGAAAATTATTCCTAATCAAACAGCCCACATTTTTTTATGTCATATGGCGTGACATGTGTTAATATAAAATTATTCATATTCATATCGAACGATACTCTATAGAATAAAGTTTGACTAATTTGAAATTAAAAAAATTCTAACTCTTTCTAGTTAGGTGCCGGCCCCACTATATACATTACATAGCATCTTATTTCAATATGCCGAACAAAGAGAATATTTCATAAGTTACCTAGCTACTTACACATTTCCCTAGCTCGGGACCAAAAAAGTAGTGTACAAATTTGGATTTTTATTGAAGAAATAATATGATAGTACGTAACAACGTATGATACATTAATTACTGCAATAAGACATGTGATCTTTGTATACAGATAATATAAGTAAATATATAAATCTCTAATCAACTTCTATAGAGAAAAATTGAAAAAAAAAACTATGTTTAACGGATTTTGGTGATCATGTAAAACATCTATCTCTCTATCTCCTAGCTGATATCCCAAAAATCTAAAGAGTAAAAAGATACAAAAAATAAGTAAAAAATAAAGTACAACAATCATACACTTCTCTTTCAGAATTTATTCTCAATATTTTCAAATTCATCACTATTTGTGAGGGTGGAATTGGCTGCAGCAGACTTTAGCTCATTTTCGTCTTGGATATATGAAAATTGCCCATTTTCTTCTTTGAATGTGGCGTTTTCCTCCGTCAAAATGTCATGGTTGCTGCATATATATACATATCATCATGTACGTGAGAAATTTAATTAATTAATAAGTATAGAATGAAAATAAAATATTTTTGTGTTTTATCTTATTTCATACATTTATAGAGCACTACACATTTAACATATATTCATATATAAAATAGAGACCGAGATGAAGCTTATATAAAAAATATGCACTTTTCTTAAATACGAGTATATTTTACTATATCTTCCAAGAACTAATTAATAACTGAGTTATGTATAACTGTTATGGAACATGAGACATGACTATTGATTATCAAGCGGTGGCAAACGAAATGTGGTATATAAGGTATGTCTTAATACGTACGAACCGTGCCTTTTTTTTTTGATATACATAATTTATGATTAATCCATTTGTAGCGTCAACAAATTGCTAGAAATCAGAAGATGACATAACGACTATCTTAATGTATTAATGAAATGAAATTAATCAATTAATGTATAATGTGATAGCAAAAATGAACAAACCTTGGCAAATTATCTTGATGGCAATCGAATTTGTAGCCATCATCACCATCTTTAGATATATTATCAAGAATAATCTTCAAATCTGGATCATGATCGTGATCAAGATTGAACGACGATGACGATTCTACATTTACATCAATCCCATCATTATCCTCATCGTTATCATCACCATCATTCTCCCCCCTCCAATTATCCGCATTTGCGGCGGCGGCGGCGGCGCGGCAGAGGGCGAGGTGGTGGAGGACGATTTGTAGCTCGGCGGTGGCGAGGTCGATCTGGTGCTCGAGGTCTTGTATGATGCGGTGGCAGCCGCCGGCGGGGTCGGCGGCGCGGGCCTCGGATTGAAAAACTATGGTGCGCATGGCGGCGTCCTTGGCCGGCGGGTCGAGGCGGCGGACGATCTTGACGATGTTGCTGACGCCGAAGAGGCGGTGGGCGTTGAGGAACTGCCGCTGCCGCTCGTGGGGGAAGTAGGGGGCCAGGAGGCAGTCGGCGGCGCACTTCCGGCGCTGGTACTTGCACGCGGCGCACGCTTGGGCGGCGGAGGAGGAGGAGGAGCTGCGGCGGTGGGTGGTGGCGGTGGGGGCGGTCACCCTTTTGGTGTTCATGAAAATGTTGGTGGATTGCATTTCTCTCATTTATTTATTTATATGTGATTTGTGGTGTGTGAGATATCGGTGGCGGGAGCGGCTCCGGCTCCGGCGGGGGTGGGGAATTATGATTAGGGGAAATGATTTTTTTATGTTTATTCATTCAATTCAGGATTTGCCTAATTTCTTCTTTCTTTTTTGTGTTCCTCTCCTTTGTTTTCTCCTCATAGCAAGTCAATATAGTCAAAGGTCGATAAAAAGCTATTTAATATAATCAAATATTGTTGAATTACTTTTCTTTTTATGATCATAATTCATAAATGAATCTTATCCACTCCAAATTGGATAAAATTATTCGCTAAAATAGTAGTATATCAATTTCAAATATACTTTGTTTGTATTTTGGTAGTATTTCCAAATTACCAATCACATTCTTCAGATTAAGGAATAAATATGAATAGAATACCAATTATTACGAGCTTATAGTTCAGTGATATTTTTCACCCTTATAAAAGCAAAAGATCGTGTCGTATTCCAAATTCTCCACCCCAACTGGGCAACTAAAGAAAGAAAAATAAAAGAAAAAACGAATAAGATCTAGACAATTTGTTATGCAACCAAAATAACTAATCTAAATTACGTTTATTTTGAGTCATAGGATGACATAAAAATAATTCAAGTTAATTTACCATTTCACTAATGAATTGATTAGATTATAATACCAATCCCATATTATCAATCTATCATATTATTCAAAGCAAACATATTCTTATTACATCTTACTTCGTGTCTCATGATTTGGGAATGTCATAATAAACGTTATCAACATTGTTATTTATAATTCATCAATTATTACATGTGAATTTCTGTATATAGATAACTAATTTAGTACATCCATGCACATACGAGCAAGTAAAAAATAATATGCTTTAGATGATGAGCAAAACCGAAAGCTTGAAATGAAATGTCTAAGTACTCAGTTATGATTAAGAAAATATAATTTATAAATATGAAATCACTACTTTATTAAAATGCACTTAATAAGTCTACCTCAACTTCAATAGTAGTATTTATTTATTTGAAAAAAGAAAATGAATTACTATTTGGACAAATGGGCCCAATTTGGGCCCATACCCATTACATGATAGAAAGGCCGACATAGCCCTACTGATACACCATACGTCGTCGTTGCGGCTCGATTCCAGGCAGAAAATTAGGAAATGGAGAAACAATGGCATATCCGCATTTACACAGAGGGAAGAAACTGAAGAGAAGCTCAAAGGCGAAACTCCGTTGACAAGATTTTCAACTTTTTAAATTCAGGCTAGATTCTCCGACCGATCATTCTTCCGCATCTTGCTTATATTTTTGGTTGTCTATTCATTTGATGAGTCTCTGATATTTCAGTTTTTTAATGTGTCCAATATAAATGTTATAATTTTCACATTGATCTGGTCCAATCATGATCTCTTCCGTCTGCGTGTGTGTGTGTGTGTGATTATCGTATTTTTTTCCAATTTATTAGTTTTTTGTTTTGGGGGATTTTTGATGCATTGCCATGCCAGCAAACTTTTATTTTCATGAATCTGATTTGTGAAATTACACTTTCTGATATGATGCTGATTGTTGTGTTGGGAATTCAATGCTGTAAGCTTTCGAGTTTGTATTTGAGGTGGAATCCTGCTGTGTATTTGTGGGGTTAGTTTGGTTAGGTTTCTTCCCTTTGATTGAAACTATGAAGTGAAGGTGCAGGTCATAAGTGGTGGATTGAATTATTAAAGAATGTTAAAATCTTTGTTTGGAACGGTTGTACTCTGTTCGTGTGTGTGTGTCTATGCGCAAACGTGTGCATGTGTTCTCGTCAGCTACATTGCAAGTCTAGTTTATGTCCACTTGGAGATCATAAGTGACAGAAATGGAAAGCCTGTATGAGTAAGGGAATTCGGATGTTTGTAGCTGCTTAACCGTGTATACAGAAAACAGTAATGTACTTGATTGGAGATGGGAAAATTAACTGATCCGGAAGAAGATACATGTAGTTGTTTAGAAACTCCGGTTTGGGTGATCGGGTGCTGGTTTTTTCGTATAAATGTGATATGTGTTGGGATAGATGGTATGGTAGTCAGAGGGTAGAGGTGGCTGTAGCTGGTTGTGAACTTGTGACCCCTAAAAAAGTGTCGATATTATATTTTTGCATATGATGAACGGTTGAGCCCAAATGTATGTGTCAAGAATGGTTGCAACATTAGATTAAGTAGTAAATATTAAACCCTAAAAGATAACCATCCTCTTTAGAAAATGATCCTTGTACATCCTCGCATGCACTTTGGTTGTTTTCCTCAAATTGATTCTGGCCTTTTATACTATTCTTTGTGAGAACAAAGATTCTTGCTAAGTCACGTTAGGTGTAGTCTGCTAAACTTGATCCTTGCTGCTCCTACACAATTTATGGTGTTGAATTCCATGAATCCATATGTAGCTAGCTCCCATCTTCAATCCGGTATTATTGATAATCCAACATATTCCGAGTTAATTGAGTTCTTATTGTGGTAAACAGAGCATGAACATTATGTTTAGCTTCTATTTTATCAATTTCAGCATATCAAGTTGTATAACTTGAGCTTGCTGCATTCTCGAACATTTTGTATATTTTGATTGGCATTTTTGCTTAAAGCTAGAATGTGTTGCAGCTTTTGAAATCCATTATGCTAGCCAGTGAAGTAAATAAATCACCAAGTTTATGCTTCCTCATCTATATCCATACGCACTTGTCTAGAATAGCTCTAAATACAAGGGGTGTTTACTCTAGGTGATAGCTTAAATAGATAGATACAAATCATATAAGCTAATCCATTATCCACCACATGCTTCGATTGATTGAATGATTTTGAGCTTGTTTGATTGTGTATTCCTTTAAATATCCAATCATTTGTATTCTCAATATAATCTATATTCAAAGTAAATGTTTCATCTACTTAAGGGATATATATAATCATATTGTTCTTTACCATTAACCTTGCCCCTGAGTTGTGGCTGTTGCGATCATTTTGTCTGTCCACATCCAACTTTTTTCTTGTCCACGATTTTTTTCTCTAGTGTGTTTGTAAATTCTTGACCGAAGCAAACTGATTTTAAGGTCTTTATCACAGAAATCATGTCGGTGAAACCAACAGTTGCATTGCGAGCTATACTAGTCGGAGGAATAGCTGCATTTGCCAAAATAGGAGGTGCGATGAAAGCTGCTGGTGGAGTGAAGCTCGGCGCCGCGGCTGCTGCCGTAAGTGCCGCAGCAACCGCTGCCGTTTCCGGGTCGAAGAAGGAAGAAAAGGATGCTGCAGAGCAATCTTCAAAATGACATCTTGAAGCTGCAAAACTAAGGTTTCTCATTTTAGATTAGATTTTGGATATGCTCAAACTTAAGCATTCTTTTTTTTTTTTTGCAATAAATGTAGCATAGAGTTGAATAACTTTGTAGCATAGTAGTCCCATCAGCCATTAGTGATAGGTTGTTGTGATCTGCTAAGGGATAAACCAACACGTGAAGAAATTTTTGTATTTTACTAAAAACTTCACTTGTCTCTCTGCCCGAAGATGGCAGTTAGGGATGTAAATGAATCGAGTACAATCGAATATACTCCTACACATTTTGAGACTTTATTTGCGGGGTTTTAAAACTTAGAATAATAGTTTTTGTGTTTGATTGATCATCTTCGTTAATCAGCTGAAATTTGAATTTGAACGAGTTATAATCTAGTTGAAAATGATTTGTGCGGTTCGTAGTCTTATACCAATCGTATTTTCTATGCATTATTGTGTACATTTTTTTGTAGCATCGGCAAATGATTATCATGTGTCGAGCTTATCTAAACATTGCCATTTTTTTATTATGTAAATCTCACGAAGATATTTTAAATGTAATGACAATAATTAAGAAATTCTTAAGTAAATATTTGGTCTAGTTATTTTTATTTTTATTTTATAGTTCCATAACGGTATATGTAAATGAGGATGAGTTTGAAAAAGAAAAAGAAAAAGATAATCTTTTAATTTGGAGAATGGTAAAAAAACTTAACTTGCTCCTAAGAATCATAAATTTTGATTACAAAAGAATTTATGGGCTCGCTCTCACTCGGATCCTAATTCAATATGCAACTAGTTTGTAACCCGTCGAGATTCTGATATATAAGTGATTGTTCCGACAAATATGGATTTTTAATGGTTTTTAAATGATAATACTGATGATTTTATAAGGAACAATCGTGTTTGGAACAAGATTTGTGATTACTTTTGCTTTTCCAATTATGAGAATTGATACTTATGTCATATTTTGTTGTTTTCAGGAAAGTGATTAAAACAGAAGTTAAAACAAAAGTTAAGTGTGCCACGTGGGAAAAAAAAAATTCACATAATCTTAAATCTCTCGCCAAAAGAAAACTATTAATATGAATATCCGTGCGTCTAGTGAGAGGGCGTGCATGTGAGTGCGCCTTTTAAGTTGATTATTGCAGGTAGGAATGACAATGGGTCGGATACCCACCCATTAAACGTTTCCTAAATTTATATCCGTCTAAAATTTTTAAATCCATATTCGTTTCAAAATTCGTCATGGGTAATAACATTTTTTCCCAAACCCGACCCGATCCCATTGGGTAATACCCGCTAATTACCCACCCAAACCCGTATAAATTTTAATAAATAAATAAAAATACTATCATAATATTTCATACACACAATCAATTAAAAAAATTCTAATATTACGAATTAAATATGATACGAATAAGACGAAGCAATAATTAATTAGAATATTAAAATGATGAAACTTGTAAGCATGCGTCTTCTTTGCAGAAATGAAGAGTTGAGAAGGAAAAAGAGAATTGACGGTAATAATAAAAGAAGATAAAATATTTACAATTCTTAGAGATAAATTAATTAACTAGCATGAAATAGATAAAAGTCTCAAATTAAATTGGGCTTGACAGTAGGTAATGAGTCACAATATGGAGTATTATATTTATATACAAATTATAAAATTATAAAATCTATATTATATATGAAAGGGTTTGGGTAGCGGGCCCACAACTAATTTTCCAAACCCGACCCAAACCCGTCACGGGTATTAGTCTTCAAATCCATACATGCTCCAAATCCATTTTGTACTTACCTAAACCCGACTCATCAGGACTTGGTAAATGCGGGTATCCTCGAAAACCCGACACGTTGCCATCCCTAATTGCAGCTGATCATAGTAAATTTTTAAAATAAATTTCACCTTTAACTATAAAATAGTACTATATCATTTTATCAAAAGGAATCTTAAATAATTCCAAATTTGCAATAACTATAAATTAAATAGTACTGCATCATTTAATCAAAAGGAATCTAAAACAATTGCAAATTCAGTTTCTCGAAGAAGAAGAAATCAAAAGAAATTGAAAAATGGCAAAGATGATAAGCTGTACGTGGCGGTATCTTTGACTTTCTGTTCTAGGATGAAATCCATTCCTGTGGTGTTAGGAGTAATTAATTAACAAGGTTAATCAATTCGGAACACCATTGATTATAATTAATTTAAGGTACATCTTAATTATGATTACAGTAATTTATAAAGGTGTCATCATTTATGCTCTCCATCATTATCTTTATGATTAAAAATTCCCAACATGTGATTCATTTGAGGCATACGTCAAATTAATATGAAATGAATGACACTTTTTGTCCTTTTCTTTTGTCATTTCTTTCACGTATTCAAGTTCAAGGCGTCTGAATTTAATTAGATATTTCAAGTTTTATGAATATACCAATCTCGACCATTATAAATATTAAATAATTTAACGTAAATTGTTAATCTAATTAATGTTTAACTTGTTTTAGAATTTTTTTTCGGATCGATGATTTTTTTTGCTGACACATTCACAACCATTATTTGTGATCGTGAATAACAATATCCAGATCTAAACACTTGCTATAAAACATATTGACTAATATTAAAACAATAAAATTTATATTATCGTCTCTTGTAATGTAATTAACCACACCACCAATTAAAGTGACTCGTCTTTTTTTTTTTTTCTTTCTTTTATCGATCTGCAGTTTGCACCGTATGCCAATTTGATAGTTTGGTGGTATTATGGACTTGGGTGTTTAGCAAGCAGTAAAAATTCAATATAATCTACATGTGATATTCGTCCCATGTCAAAGAAAAATATATATAGTGCATGTTGGCCTAGTGCCTAGTGGTGGGGGTTAATTATCGAGGCGAAAGGTTTCGTATTCGAGTCCTCTGTAACGTGACTTTTAAATTTTATGTAATATTAAACACTACAAGAAAATGCGGCTTTAACGACGGAATTTAATGACGGACTGTACTCTGTCGTTAATGGTGCGGCCTTAGCGACGGATTTAGCGCCAAATTTTTTTTATCTAATTAGCGGCGGAATTTTCATTTTTTTTTATTTTTGATTATTTAATAAAATATTCCGTCGTTAAATAATTAAATTATATTTATTTTTATTTTTCCGTCGTTAATTCATTAATGCTTAATTATTTTTAATTATTAAAATATTCCGTCGTTAATTCCGTCGTTAAAAATTTAAAATATTTTTTATTTTTATCTTTCCGTCGTTAAATTCGTCGTTAATTCCGTCGTTAAGTTTGTTATACCACATCGAAAAACTTGTGGATGTTTGGTGAGTTTGTGCCTATAAATATTATAGCACCAATACTAGAAATAAAGAAAGAAATAATTAATTAATTAAATAAATAAAAT
>JAYJMF010000085.1:3331893-3356965 GCA_036873715.1 Salvia sclarea
ATAGATTTGTAGATCTTATAACAGAGTTTTAAAGATGTAAATGAAATTAAGGAAAATTAAGAAGAGAGAGGGAGAGAGGTGGCCAACTTTTTGTGGCCACTAGGTGTCCATTTATCACTACTCGTAAATTATAGTATATGATTATGTGTTCGAAAATGAAAATGAGCTAGGACCACATTGAGAATGATAACATGGTTGACATGCTTATAAATATGGTTATAACAACTATGGCTTAGTAGTTATAAAAAGGTTGTACTAACCAGTCTTGAACTAAAAGAGAAGGAAAGGCATATCCTATGTCAAAAAGTGTCATAGACTTAATGAGAATGGAATTGGTTATGATTGTACAAAGAACAATTAAATCTTTCTTTATTACTCTACTATTTTTATTTGATGATGAGAAATACATATATTGCTGCTACATGCAATAACACTCAGTTAATATTTTCCTATTACACAATAATTTATTGATTATACGCCATATACAACACGGAAAATATATTTTTAAACATCAAAATAACGTCGAAACTATATTTTACCTTGAGCATCGTCGTTTTGATGCTCAGGATAAATATATGCATGTGTACATAATTTATAGAATATATTATAATATCTATGAAGTCCGGAAAAAGTAGATCATGGCCATATTTGACTAATAGGCTTGGGTAATGCATTCTTAATAAAACAAAAGTTAGTGATAATTATTTGATATTTTTTATTTAAATTAATTTATATATATAATTGATGTGGTTAAGTAATTCAATTTTATTGTCATACATTAGTAATACACGTTATGCATATGTAATAGTGATAGTATGATGGATGTATACACCTCATGTATGAAAGTACCAAAAGAATATACAATTAATTTGCAATATAATAGTTCGATTGATCACGGATTTTGTCATTATTTTCTGTTTTAGTCTAATTGAAATAAATGATTAATGCTATATTAGGTAAATTAATGTGGTTTAAAATCATTGCTTTCTATGATAAAGACTTTAATAATCTATACTATCTTTTGGTGGCTAGAATCATTTTTTCCAATTTTATTTTGGTGGCTAGAATCATTTTTTACTAAGAAAAATAATTATTTAAAGGTATTAACACCTTTTTTGTCCAATTTAATATTCGAATACTACAAGTGGATCTATTGCATGCTGAACTAGTTTGCACGTTCAAATTATGCTTACATCTTGTTATTTCCATTCGTTAATTGTATTTTAATTCAATTACTTTTTCACTTTACCTTTTATGTTTATATTAACATTCCCTTTTCTCTAAATAATCATTAACATCAATAATTTACTACATTCTATAAATGTTAATTAACCGCCTATTTAAAATATAGCCATGAACCACCTATTTAAATTGTTTGATCAGAGGAATCTTAGTAAATCTTTATAATAATATGAGAATTCTTAATCCCAGTTAGATATATTTGACACATTTTTTAAACTGCGTATGATTGTAAATTTGCTAGAAACTCGTAGTCATTGTTTCTTTCAAATAATTATTAGAAAAAATATATCCAATATTTTATTTACCTATATTTCTCAACTGCCATTATCAATAAGTTATTAATTGTAATGTCTCCAAAATAATTAAGTTGTTGCAATCTCTGTTTCCAAATTTGTGGGCAACCAGACCCTGCCTGTGATTGTCACGTATACCACATTTAATTTTATATAATTTTTGGTTTTATTAATAATGGTTTTTCATTACTTCTTGTCTTTTTAAGGGGTGCAAGAAGGGGTCACTTCAGACAATAAACCATTGATTTTTTGTTTTCCGCCATTCACTAATTTTAGATATTAGAATTAAGCACATCCACAATTTTTATATTATATATTTAGCATTTTATAATCTTATCTTTGTAATTTGCTTAATCTTTCTCTCTTGTCATTGTCCTTGTCTATTCCAAACTTTCCACAAGATATTATTTGGGACAACTTTTTTGCGTATATATTTGCCAACACGTATTATATTCCAAAAACTTCAATTATAAAAGAATAATAGTAACAATAATAATGTAAATGCTAATTCATCTATTTTGTCTTCTATTTCTAATTCTATGGACAATTTTTTATGAAAGATATATCGTTATATTGGTGGCATTTAGTGCGTTCCAAATTCATTGCCCCGTCTCTTCTATCCTGTTACCTATATTGCTGTAAATTTCAAGAAAAACTTTTTGGATATTAATCCTTTTCATGAAAATGACATTACATCATTTCTCTCGTCCCCACATTCATGTAAGAGCTAATTAGTGATCATAAGAAATTAAGAATTAGTACTAGACATATGTGCAATTACGATCTGAAATACTATGTCTATGTACTTCGAGAATACTAAAATTTTGACTAATATCACTAATTTTCAGGAATAAAATTATTTGGGAACCGTTATTTGCAGGTACATTAGATTTGATGTGTAAAGAATGTAGGTGGGAATGGGATTTATACTCACAAGATCATTCAAACTCCGTTTCGGCTACACGCCACGTACTTCATTGATTAATTTCAAATATATTCATTTAAGGTCTATTTTTTCCGTTTTAGATATTTATTTTGATTCTAATAATTTGAAAATTATTATCGACATCAAATTAATGCTTTGTTCATTTTTCCTCTAACTTGAAATTAAAAGTTATTAATGACATTATTAATTCGAAAAATTACATGAAAATTAATGGTTTGTTCAATTTTCTCTAACTTCAAATGACGAATAAAATGAATAAATCAAGCATTATTTTCTGTAATTTTTTGAGTTAATGATGTCAATACTAGGGATGGCAACGGGTCGGGTTTTCGAGGGTATCCGCATTTACCAAACCTTGATGGGTCGGGTTTGGGTAAGTACAAAATGGATTTGGGACGGGTATGGGTTTGAAGACTAATACTCGTGACGAGTTTGGGTCGGATTTGAGAAATTAGTTGTGGGTATCCGCTACCCTAACCCGTTTATATATAATATGGATTTTATAATTTTATAATTTGTATTTAAATATAATACTCTATATTGTGGCTCATTACCTACTGTCAAGCCCAATTTAATTCAAGACTTTTATCTATTTCATGCTAGTTAATTAATTTATCTCTAAGAATTGTAAATATTTTATCTTCTTTTATTATTACCGTCAATTCTCTTTTTCTTTCTCAACTCTTCATTTCTGCAAAGAAGACGCATGCTTACAAGTTTCATCATTTTAATATTCTAATTAATTATTATTTCGTCTTATTCGTATAATATTTAATTCGTAATATTAAGATTTTTTTTAATTGATTGAGTGTATGAAATATTATTGATAGTTCATTTTTATTTATTTATTAAAATCTATACGGGTTTGGGTGAGTAATTAGCGGGTATTACCCAATGGATTCGGATCGGGTTTAGGAAAAAATGATACTACCCGTGACGAGTTTGGGACGGGTATGGGTTTGAAAAACGCTTAATGGGTGGATACCCGACCCATTGTCATTCCTAGTCAATACCAAATCTTAAAATATTAGAATCAAAATAAATATCTAAAAAAATTATAAATTTGACTTAAATGTGATTGATGATGAGCTGACACACCATATTCTTTTTTAAAATGCTAGGCTGCTAGCTATATATGTCGAGGCATGTCTTCCTCTCACCACCATATATATATATTTAAAATTATCTTTGCAAACCTAACTAAAACACTATTGGAGGCCCATATACCTTTGGGTACACATGATGGGCTGGCCCATATGTGTGCCATCTATGAGGCCCAATTGGCCCCACCCTCTTCAACTGCACCCATCAACCATCCATCCTTGAATGGGCACGTGTTGGAATACAATTGCAATTTGCAAATTGGAATATGGAAAAAAGTTATTATTTATTTATTTTGAAGCTTGCTAGAGCACAAATATAGAAACCTCTAACAGTTGAAAACTATAAAATTAAATTTTAATTTTCCCATATTATGATCTGTTATTACCACAAAACATGTACTACAAGATTGCGAAGAATAATAAGCATATGTTTTCTTCTTCTACACTTCCGATTTTAATTATTTATAACTGCTAATAAGTTTTGTATTGTAGATAATTAACATTTATTGGATAAACAACATCACCAACCAAATTATATACACGTACACATCTTTTAATAAAATGTGACTGCAAAAATCACGAACTTAAACTTAATCCATCAACTTTTTAAGCTTGAATTATTTCATAGCCACATATACGAAATGGTTGCAAGTTGCTTATTATAAGTTCAATAAATTTACATATTTCATGTGTAAAAAGGAACTACAGAGAGAGTGTGTGTTTTGCTTCACCATAGCATTTCATACTGAGAGAGTTTTGCTTCAACATAGCATTTCATATTGAGAGAATGTTTAGCTTCAACATAGCATTTCATATTACAAATCATTGATGCATGCAACAAGCTCAATATGTATCTATAACACGAAAATGAACATAGTTACCTAAATAAAAAGATAACTGCAGCGATAAAATATCAAAACTTTTACAACATAACCAAATTTTGTAACCTCAACTCTTCTACATTACTGGACATGAACACAAAAATCACAACCATCAGCGCCTCTGACTGGTGAGCGGCTATTTCGAATCACAGAGGAGAAATCGCAATCTAGATTCAGCTCCAGCAGGGTATTACGAGAAATCTTCGGCTATTCCCTCTGGTATACAATTGTCTGTCACCGACATATGAGTAAAAGAGTCAGGTCACTCACCGGATTCCACTTCAGGTCTTCAAAGGAGCCTTCTTTTCCCGGTCAGAAATACGAGCAGGACCCGTAGTGTGTGATTTGAATCGCCCTCTACCTCCATCTTCTTTCTCCTGCATAAGGCAGTTAGTGTCTTATTTATCAGGGTTTTGACTCCATTTGTTGGTTTATAAACAGGAAGTTAGAACTGATGTATCTTATACTAGATAGCCAAGTTATAATGAATAAACACATACTATAATAATACCCAAACATCGAACACGATATATATGCTTCTTTGTTTTTAAGCATTACTCAAATGTTGATGATAAATGCTAATTAGCCGTGCAACCGCTTTTACCTCCATTATTACTATTATCATGTGAACTATTGTGGATAATATATCGTGTTCATCAGAAAAGCAAAGAGATGAGGCAATATTGAAAAATCCTGACTACCTTTTTCTTAACAACTTGTACAACATCTTCATCATTAAGAATATGACTAAGGCCACAATGCTGAGGGTAGTGCCTTGCACTCGTGCCCCACACCAGCACATACTTAACTTCCTTTACCAGGCTCCGATGAAGGTAATTACAAAAATCTTCAACAGTGCAGCCACCTCTACCCTGAAATAAGATATCCAATTATTATTTGGAAAAACACGAATAAAAATCAACTACTCTATAATCACACGAGTCTGAAATTCTTATATTAAAATAAAACAATGGAAAAGACATAGCAACTTTATTGTCTAAACTGGAAGAGAGCTTCACAAAAGCACATGCATGTATTAGAAGCGCATTAAATTACTAGGAGGCATACCGCAGAAAGGACACACGGGTCTGTGAAATCTGGTTGCTGGCCTTGAGGCTTTGTATATATTCTAACAAGTCCCATCTCTTCCCACATTCTTGCAAGCAGTCTATCCAAATTCAGCTGTTGGAGTAACATATTACATAACCACACAACGCTAAGCAAAATTGAAAGAAAAGTGAATGTTGTTTGAGGCCACATGCCGGTGCCTATCAGTCTTCCATCGAATTCTTTTACCAAATAATATAAATGATTGATGTGGAGGGTATATAGGAACAAGCAAATACCTTCAGATTACAACTAATGACAATTGAATTAGGCTGTCGAGCTAATCTGTCCACATCATCAATACCAATCACATCTATCTTGTTGTAGACATATACACACTTTATGTACTTGCGGTTGCCCTCAATAACATCAATCAAATCATCCACAGTCGCATCTTCACGAAATAAAACCTTGTGAAAATTAATGTGGAGAAAAACTGTCAACAAGATTCTCAGCTAGTACATAGTTCGGACATTACCAGTCACCACCATCACACAAACTGAAATAGAGTCAGACAGCTGGAACACAAACATTAAAGAAGAGAATCTCCTACCAGGTTCAGAGCATTCTAGCTGGGATCTACACAATGAAGTTGATCCCTGCTGCTTCTGATTCAGATTTTAGCAGTAACTGTGTGTGCTCAGTAATTTGTGGGATTGTGCTAAGGCCATTATTAGTATTATGCACAGGGATTTTATATATCTTTTACGAATTCTGTGCTTTGTCAAGTCTAGTAATACTCGTAGCCCTAGCAGATAGAGGCTATAGGAAGATCAAAGCTTTTAGGAGGGAAATTAACACATTTCAGATGAAAGAAAATTTGAATCTGTCTAGTGTCTACAAGCTTCAGGTCTTTCCATAAGATAAAGTAAATCGTAATGTGAATAGATATCACACAGATGTATAAAAGAAAACATATTTGTTGCGACCAAAGAAAACATTCGAAGCAGTGACTTTCAAGCATGCACATCTTCATTTAAAAAATAATAAGTCATTTAATGTGAAAGGATATCTGAAACAAAAGTTGCTCTCTACAATCTATATTCAGCCAGCTGTGGATAAAGAAACTTTTCAATTTGTTAGAGAGATGAGAGAGAGATAGAGAGATAGAGAAACTGGGGCGTGATTGTTTTTGTTTGGGAGTGAGTAGTTACCTCAGCATTGTGAATCTTGTACTCGTGTAATATTTGATAGCAGAGCTTCTCATCAACATGAGTCAACGGTAATGTGCTATTGAAAGAAATACCCCCAGTCTTCTTCTTTTTGAAGTATATCTGCCCTCAAGAAGTAACACATACATCAATTATGAGTGTGACACAAGCTTTAAGTTACAACATTGAGGAAATGCCCCACTCCCCTTCACAAACAAGACTAATTGAATTACAATGTCGAAAATCAAGGATTAGCGGACAAGGCCTAAAAGCATACACTAAGTTCTAACTTCTAAGTGTACTCACAAATAAATGCTAGAACCAAAGATACAATGGAGAAAGTCAAAAAATACATTACCTGAGGTGGAGTTTTGTTTAAACGTAAACCAACTGCTTCCAATTCCTTTGTTAGAATTTGCCGATGCCCTTCACTCTAGATTTTGCGGACAGAGGAAGAGATTAGATTCATAGATAGCTGAATGAAGATATCATATAACTCTAAGTACTCATAACAGAATCATATGCTGTACAGTTTCACCGAGCTAAAAATTCGAAGCAAAACATGAGCCAGCCATGTAAATTCAAAAGATCAAGGAGCAGGCACAAACAAAATTATCCAGGCTACTAGCAATGCCAGAAAAGATCACTTTTTTATTAATCTTCTTTTACATCAAGGAAATAGCAGGATACACAATGTATATAAGCTCCCAAAGAGAGAGGGTTCACATAATGTCAGCAAAACCAAGCAAACAAAGAATTATGCCAATAACATACTTTTTAGGACCACATATAATGCAGTAACATAAAAGGCCATTAATAGCAGTGATGTAATGTAATTAGCATGGAATTAATACTGCTTTCATGACATTTTCTGAAGCATTTACTAAAGTGATTTGTGCTAATTAAAATCAAGCTATGCAATGGTGTTCTAAGTATATAAGAGATCGCAATAATGACCAGTTGAAGGGGGAAGGGCACGCAAACAAATATTTGAACGCATCAAAGAGAAATATCAATACGGGTAAATCTGAGATGAATGAAGTTCATTTTCAAGAAAAATATAGAACTATCCAGGAGCAGTTGATATAGCTAAGACTTACTTTGGAAGCATCCAGAACCATCAATACAAGATCTGATGATTTGGCAACTGCAATAACCTGAAGAACAAGAAGTTTATGTCAGGGTGTCTATTGTCGTCATTTTCAATTTTATTTTCCTTCCCCCTTCACAGGGGAGGTCCACTGCATGCATGTTCATTCTGTCTCACTAGGAATCAAGTTTTAATAGCATCAATTGTATATATTGGTACCTGCCTACCACGACCCTTTCCTTCAGATGCACCTTCTATAATTCCAGGAAGATCAAGCAGTTGAATTTTTGTATCATTATAGTGAATAATACCCGGGATACAAGTAAGCGTGGTGAACTCATAGGATGCAGCTTCTGAATGCGTTCCCGTCAACATAGTCAAAAGTGTTGATTTTCCAACACTAAAGGGAAAACAAAATAAACATATCTTTAGAATTTAAAAAATGGTGTGGAGATGAAAAGGGATAATTTAAGATAACCTAAAACGAACAATCTAATAACCTAACAAAGAATGACATCCCAGTCAATCCCACTGTACGAAATGAGAAAAGACCAAAAGTTACTTAATTAGTCATCAAACTCTATCATAATCTAAATTCTTTATGTCCTAAAACAATCACATGACCGACCTGGGAAAACCTATCAGTGCGACACGGCCATGCCCATATTTTGAAACTTCAAAGCCCTCACCACCTCCACTAGCTCCCTGATCCACAATTGAAGAATTATCAGAATATAAGACTGACTTGCGTATGGGGCATAGTAACACTTGAAAAACTGCTTTTTGGTATACAAAATCCATGCAAATGAAACAAAGATATGATTGCTTTAATCTTTTTCACCCCACAAAAGCAAAAAAAAAAAAATAAAAAAAAAAAAAAAATAAAAGGTTTGCATACTTTTGGAGGCTCCAACAGTTGTGTCCTCAGCTTTGCTATCTTGGCCTTGAGCTGACCCAGATGATATTCTGAGCAAATCAATTGAACACAAAATGTCAGCATCAATTCAGAACAAAACCAACTCCAATTCCAATTCTCAAGCCCAAAGAAGTTCCACAAAACAAAAAAACATACCACAGCTGCTCGCACTAAGCTTAGTTAAAATAAAATAACAAACACAAGCTATAAGCCTGGACAGATACATTTCGCATACATATACTCATATTAAGAAGGGGAAGAATCGAAAGCAGTGGGGTATGTAATTCACCTGTGGCTTTATTTTTCTGAGTCCGAGCCATCTCGGCTTCAATTTCCTTAATCTTCTCTATGATCCCCATCTTTCCTTAATTATGTACCTGAAAAAAATTCACAACAACAACAGCATTCTCTCAATCAGTTGATTATTGCTTCATTAATAGAGCAACTAACTAATTCGAGGAGTTGAAGTAAACAGATTACAGCAGAACACAAACACTTCTCGCAATGCTTCAGCTCAAATTACTCGTTCGATGCAAATATAAACAACCTATCGGAAACCTAGAATTCTCGTCGCTATACTTGATATGGCAATCCACACTCATATACATGCACAATAGATAATACTGAATCAAAACGTTACCTAGAGAAAGAGAAAGAGGCGAGAGAGAGATGGGAGAGGAGAGGAGAGGAGAGAGAGCAATTCGCAGCTCGTAGGGCTTTACTGAAAGTTCAAATTGGTAACAACGCTTTCCAAAAGTCGTAGTTTGATATGGGCCGCTAAAAAGCCCATATGCTTGGGCCCAATCTTGCCTGTCCTAACTCTTGTTGATTGAGTAGAAAGGGGATATATTGTCGTTTTCTTCTTCACTGCATCTCTGTGACTGTGATGGGTATATCTCCATGAGAAACTTTATAATGTAACTGTTATTTTTTAATGATCATTATCATTTGTTGCTACCCAAATCACCATTAAATTTTGGAAACAAATACAATTAATCATTATTCTATTAATTTTAATGATGATTATCATTCATTTTTATTTAATTATAACCGTGATCGAAGAGTAAATTTATTTATTTATTTATGCATCCAAAACATGGATTGATTATACAATAAACCGCTCTTGACATGAGAATGTGAGAACATTTGCATTTAACGTACAAAGCATCTACATTCACTGAAAACAAACTGGACAGGAAAATAAAAATAAAAATTGCACCCCCTCTAAAATTCAGATTTGCATTCACCATAAATCTTTGGAATTTAATGGCTGAAAATGATTCTCCATTCTCACTTAAAAATAAGGTTTTTATGTGAACCTCATCCTACAGAATACACCAACTTCTAAAATTTTGCCAATATATTTTTGTTGATTACATCAGGTAATATTCAACAAAATACACAAACTGTAGTATATCTAGTATCTAGAAGATGCTTTAGCGCACTCAATCAAATGTGAATTGTGAATAAGTACCTATTTTCCGTAGGATGCAACCTATCAAAATCCAGTTCAATAGTTTATCAAACACTCAGTTACCAAACGCCACTTTCGAAACCTTTCAATAATGAACCCGAAATAAAATCATTCTTTTCTGCAAAATTTGGCGAAAATTGTGTCATTTCAACTCTGAAAATAGTGAGAACATCGAAATTGCTATGGATCGAAATATCTGATCCATTGAGTGAATATTTTGAAGACAGTATGTAAATTGCAAAATGGGTCAAAAGTGGTTATTTGTTTGGTAATTACCGCTAATTATACATCTATTACAGAGGAATTCGAAGCAAAAACCTCGTGACCGATGGCATCCGAGCAACCGAACCCTGTGACCTGTCACAACAAATAAACAAGTCTCTAACCCCATCCATGCTTTGTTAGTAAAAAACAAGAGATTTCAATGATTAACATACATCAATATATTAACAAAAACTAATGCTTACGCAACGATCCTACCAACCCTAAAACGACACATCAGTTTATTTTACACTACATCAGAGTCTCGGTATTCTTAATCAAAACAACTAACATGCATATCTACAATGCGTACAGGATTATTGGAGTTGTTATGTCTGACTAATTTCCCAGAGGTGAGGCTTGGAGGAACCTGTGTTTGTATATCAGCAAGCTCTCTCACTCTTGACAGAATTTGAGCAGGAATGGGAACCGAAGCATGCTTCCGAGAAGTCTGCATCTGTACATCCACCCAACATCGTCAGCCTACTTCATGGGAAAATAAAGCACGCATAGAATCATAAAATATTATAGAACACGAAAACACAGTGCAAGTTGATGTTTGTTTGAACTCAGCTTGTTTGCATTTATCAACAAAGAAAAAGCTCAATGAGGCGAAGCACAGTAAGAGAAATGTGCCAGAAGAATATCAAGAATAGAATCATAGAATAGCAAACATATTTAGGTGCTTAGACCTTCCTAAAAGTTTCACGGCTAAAATGCTATGACAATTTACTGCTTCGATTTTTATCAAGAAATAGGTCCTCGGAAACTGTCCCCTATTGGACAAATACAACAAAGGCAGTAGGACAACATACAGGATAAATAGAGATACCATGATTAGCTGCACCATAAATTGCATGAAAACGGATATCAGCTTCTTTTATCAGGTTAACGTAGTGAAAATTCACTACAAAGAAAGATATGTGTCTCACCCCATTTCCTGTTGGTGATTCAGCCATGCTAGCCCTCAGGAGATTCCTCCATTTGTCCTGTACAAGGATTGCACCTTCTCAATCTAATAGTGAAAAAGCAGAAGATCAACTGGAGAGTACGCAATTGACCTCCTAGCCACTTACCTTTAGGTCCACTGACGTTCGGTAAGAATAGGAAGCAAAAGCAAGGCGCTTGATCTCTGACCATCTACCAGCACCATACTTTGCAACTCCCTCAACCAGTTTAACAACTTCACTGAGCGTCCAAGGTCGATGGTGCTTCCTCCTCATTCCTCCATTCGCAGTGGGCACAGTGACAACATCATCATCTGAATTAGCCTTCAACGAATCCATACTTTTTAGTTTTACTTCCTGCTCTAACCTAAGAGTTTTCCTTTCTGATTCTGAAGTGCATCTTTCCGAATAAGCAACAGACTGCACACATAAAGAGGTCCCACAATTCAACAACCTTTTGAGGGGAACTCAAAAATAATAAAGCAAGTCGCATGAAAACTTTAAAGAAAAGAGCCAAAGCAGTAGCAGATATGGAGTACTGGATGAGGGAAAAGAAACATAATCAAACAAGAAAGATCATTTCCCAGAAAATTATGTGATACAATTATGTGCCAATGGTTCCCTGCTCAGATATTATGCTTTAGTACTCAGCAATAATAATGGCAACAACAATGTATCCACTAAAATAATAAGAAGCCTGATTGTGAGGACTGATATGTGATTAACTCATGAAAGCAAAGTCAACTGTATCAAACTCCATCAGACATCTGACATCAGGGTCTACTAAAAGTAACTAAATAGGCTCTTGAAACCATCTCGTATAGGAGCTGTTTTTTATGTTATTCCCAATAACATTCTGAAAATTGTTTGCTGTTTGTAAGATAACTATTTTCTAGTCTTATTCGGATGCCAGTTCCATTTGGCTTAAAATAAACATCACAGTACAGCAATTTATACCAACTAACAAAGTTAAAAGTGAACTATGCTGGGTCACATTTTGTTTTCCAAACATTTTATCCATGTTCTCCTTTATGAGGCCATCCTCCATCAGATTTGAATTTGTCACTGCCTGACTTGCTACTTCAACTCAACACTTCACAAGTTCACAGACGAGCAGAAAAAGGGTACACAGGTGATCAGGTAATCAAATACATTGTTCACAGAAAATGGAAATAATATGAGTACACAAAACTGAAAGCTCACACAAAAAAACAAATTTATGATGCCACCTTTACCAGAGTCACAAAATTCGTCCTCGGACGGCTCCGGCGAATGCGGGAAACATATGGAACCTGAATTCCAAAACCTCCAAGAGAATCTTTCCTTGTGAGAAATCTCCGATCTAGTCCAAAATTCTGAATAGGTCTAACACAAACTTCTGCAGATGGCTGGTCAAAAGCAGGGGGTTCAACTGAGGAGGCAGTTTGTGCACCAGAATCTCTGGATTCTACTTCAGAAATTTCTTCAATATACCGTCTTGTGGGCTTTCGAACTCTTTTCACCGGTCTTTGTTCTGCGTCAGTGTCATTACTTTCACAATTATCTTGACTAGCAGAGCTTTGTATTGCCACTGCATTACCAATTGGGTGGGTTTCAATTTGTTCATCATGGACAGTGGTTGGACTTTCATTGGTCTCCGGAGCAGATGCAACTAAACTATCAACCAAAACAGAACCATCCATACTTTGAGTGGTTTCATCTTTACTTTTCTTAACCACTCTGTTATCAATAATTACAAGGGTTGTGGTTGAGAAATCACAGGAATTAGTCAATCCCATAATAATCCTCCTTTTGAGCCACTGTTTGTCTTTCACAGAAGTTTGTCTACCAAATGTCGCCTGAAAAATCTCCTGAAGATCTTTAACTGACAGGTTGTCAAGGCGTATTTCCCCATTCAACAGTGAGAAATCAGGTCTAAAATCTGTACCAACAGGAGAGCTGGAAGTCTTAGCGTCATTTGATTCATCTAAATGCTTTGAACATCCCTCTACACTCCCAGATTGGCATTCACTGACATCAATTGCATTTCGAACCAATTTAGAGATCTTATCCTGCAAGGTAAAATTTGACATGCATCTTATCGTTAGATTATATAACATCAAATCTTTTAAATGCATAAATCTTGAACAAAGTAAACAATATCGTTGGCGATATTTGGGGACAGAACGGGATGCAAGCAACTTCACTTAAACAGATTTAGAGTCACCATTTGACAAAATTTGGCCATTCCTTACTTTTGAAATCAAGTATGCGTGTAGCAAACAGATATCATTGCCACACAATAGCTATTAACGTGGTTGAAACACCAATCAATTACCTCATGATTAACGTCTATCTCTAAACAACCCATTTCAGAGTCAGGTGACATTGTTTGCTTCACTGTACCAACTTCTAGGACCTTAAGCTGAGGATGGCCTGCACAGAAAACAGAAAAAATAATCCAGATTTCACTAATGAAACAAACAAGTAAATGAAATGGCAATTTAGAGAAATGTGAAAGCTGATCTTCCCAAACCATGCAGAAGCAGGAAAGTACATACATTCATAATAAGTAATAACTTAACAAGTTGTAAGTGAACAGGAGAAACCAAGAAAAGCATCAGAAGGCTGCTATGGCTCACATCTTTGAATGATTTGTCTGACTCCAGGTTCAAATTTGATCTTGTAGGTACTGGTTTGATGCTTATGAACTGATATAAAGGAAAAAGGATGGTGAATGCTTGCAATAGGGGGACATGCCAGAAGTTCTGCATGTGGTGGAAGCCAACTCTAGAACCAAAACAGCCAAGACCTGGAATGCCTGGTTAGGCTCTAGCTATATTTTTACTGCCCTAATGAAGATCAACTATAAATAAAAAACTTTTCAAAGACACTGGTAAGACACCTCCACGATGTTCCGGGTTGAGATGGAAAAAGTCAAGCCTGTTCAAACACAGGCCCGATAGGACTCATCAGCAGTATAAGCTTTGTATGTACTTTACTCGAGTTCAGTTTCATGTGCTAATGTGGATCCACTCTTAAGCACCACCCCGGCCAGGATTGTGCAGCAACTTTCAGTTTTATTTTTGTTCTCAAGGCATATAAAGATGGCGAAAAGTCTAGAAATCTAAGCATATAACCAGGGAGATATGGTTTTGCTTCTTCAACAATATACATGCGTAATAACTTCAAAAACCGCTATGAATGATGTGTTAAAATGGAAATTGCAAATGTAACACAAATTTAAAGTACATAACCAAATGAAGTAAAAATAAATAGTTTAAATAAATAAAGAAAATTTTGGTACTAGACCTGAGCCTTCGAACTCAGCTGTTTTTGAATCACATGGTTTACTCCCACTATTTATACTGCATCCTAGAGTCTGACCAGCATCTATACTTCTTACTTTACATTTATCATCTTCAAGCAAGTCTTCAACTGCTATAACCTCATCATCCGTTGCAGGTACTAATCTCCCATTGCCGTCAACCTTAAATTTTAAAGGGTACCCACTTAATTTAATCAGGGACAAAGAAAACCAGTACCAATTCCTGCCTCAAAAAGAATCACAGTTTATGGGATATGAAACATGTTGCTTTAGCTAATTGGTTCTTACTAACTCATTGCAAACTCCTGAGCACGAAAGGCAACTAATCATAGTTCCTAGGAAACAATAGAACTGAACATGAAAAACAAGCCCAAATCATAATACAGAGATATCACCATTAGAAGTTTAGAACCACTTAAATAACAATTTCCACGAAAATGTATTGATCAATGGCGGATAAAGCTGTACCCGAACAAGCTGGTAAACAACTGGATCAGCAGTGTCTTGCAAAGGAAAATCTTCATCTCTTGGTTCCTCATCTCCCAGCATAACAACTACTATTTCTATTGATAGCAAAGCATACGCCACTCATACACAGGGGCTGTCAAAAATTGAAAGTAAATAAATACAAACATTTTCCATAGAAACGCAAATTTCTCATCCTTAAAGTCAAAATCTTGAAATATTGCAAGTTAATTCAACGCATGCATGATATATAAACATGCTCATCAAATTAAAATCAGTGCTTCTCCTACATCAAATACACAATAATTTCATCAGCATTTCCTTCTTCGCAGATAAAATTTCTAACCAAGAGACATATAACATTAATATACATTGCTACAAGTAAAAATCAGCAGCTGAAAAAGTGGCAATTACCAAAAAGGAGAAAATATTAACAATTGAAGTCGTAAATTAACTTACCACAAAATTCTACCTGAACCCCAATCAAATAAATAGAATAGTCCGGCGACTGGAGAAGTGAAAATTTTCAGTAAATTTATATTTTTCGCGTTTGGGGATTTCGAATTTTTTCAGTGCGGAGTGAGGTTTTCTCTTTTTGCTTCGCGAGCACGCTGGTGGTACTACCACGGAACCCAAACTATCGAATTAACTGGACCCGATAGTAGATGTGGAGTCCGGATATGTTTCGATCATTTCGAATTGACAAAATTGACCCGCGGGAGCACGTACTTTCTCATTTTTAAAGGGGATAAAAAAGTAAAATTAAAATCGTTAACTATTTTTGAGCTGATTATCGTACTTTCTATAAATGTTAATTTTTTAGTTGACTAGAAATGATTTTTTTGGTTCAACATTAGGTACTTTCATTTCGTATATATTATGGTTCCGTGGTTTCGTATGTAAGAATTCTTATAGTTCCATTTTTATTTTTATTTTAGCGGAGGAAGAGGAGCTGGTAGTGATGTCAATAGGTCGCATTTTCGAAGAGTACCCGTATTCATCAAATTTTGATGGACTAAATTGTATAAGTATGAAATGGTTCGAAACATGTGCGTATTAGTACAAGATAAGTACATGTGATGGATTTTAAAGATGAGTTATGGTTAGTTGGTTACATCATTCCACTCATAATAATATATTAAAATTCAAGCCAAGAGTAAATAAGACACTACTTATGAATAGAGAGAATAATAATTACATTAACATTCCTAATTTAAACCCTAGGCTTAAAACTTTCAAAATTTCAAAGTATTCGATGGTAGATAAATTATTTGTAAGATAACCAGTGAAGAGTTTGTTGAATAATTGTAAGAAGAATTTGTTGAATAATTGTAAACTATCTTTCGTTGTGATTTGTGAAAGGGCAAATAACTGTAATCATAGCCAATATTTGGGTTTTATATACGGTTATATATCACTCTCAAAATTTGGTTTAATTACATGTGAATACATAAACTTTGTTTAGAATTTAGTTTATAAGTAAATTTATTATTTTGAGAAAAAATACATGAAATTTACAAAATACTATAATTCTAAAGTTCGCCAATAAATTGATTTTTCGGAGCCCGATGAACGATCCGAAGTTACTGTAGAAAGCTTTCAACTATAATTTTATAATACTACTACATGCTTCATAAAATTCATATTGTAACAAAAATATATAAATATAAATTTTAGAAAAATACTAACTTCTAAATCATTCTCTGACAATTTTTTGTTATTAAAATCTAACAACACAAATACTAATAGAAGAGGATCGTCGAGAGCTAACTGACGATAGTTTTGAATTGTTAATTGAACTCCAAACAATTAAGTTATTGTCGAATTAACGGTACAATTAGGCTAACTTCCAAACTGTCGTAAAATTTATACATATTAATTAAAATAATAGGTTTAATTGAAAATTAAAAATTGAGCAAAACTGGTGTATTATAGATTAAACCATTTTATTTTAAAAATAAATACTAATCATCGATATTAAAATGGGTCCCACTTCGGAGTCCGAAATTCGAACGGTTGGACGAGAGTTGAAACGCAGATAAGAGAAAATTGGTGGGAAACGAAGCCATCAAACAGCTGAGTTCCATCAATGGCTTCAGCTCTCTCTCTCTCCAACTCGCTCTCATCGCTCTACTGCAACCGCGCTTTCGACAATGCCAAATCCTCTTCCTCCTTCGAAAAGCGGCTCTCATTTACCTGCTTCTCTTCCAAGAAGAAGAAGCTCGGATTCATGGACCAGATTCTCGATTACATTGAAGGTCCGTATCTCTTTCCCTTTCACCTCTCGCCTTTCAAATTACTTATTACAGGAATTCGAGTAGCTTTCGTTGATTGGATTCGTTCAATTCCACAATTTATGTGCTGAATCCCTGCGTTGGACATGTAATTTATCGTGTGTTTGGGGGTTTCGTTTTGATCGACTGTAATTGGCGTTCGAAACGCATTGTGAAAGCCTCGAGGAGCATTCGATCAAGCTTGATATAATAGTTTATTGATTCAGAAAATGATCAATCGAGTTCAAACACGATTAAAAACATCGATTTAAGTTAAAACGAGCTTGCAATGGTATTGTGTTTGCTAGATTTGATTCATTTACTGAATCCTTGTGTTTGAAATGTCATTTTTTTGTCTGCAGTACTTTTTAGGGTTTCATTTTGAGTTTGATTTGATTGGTAATTTACCAAGTTTAGACATACTTTAAAACCATGATGAGCATTCGATGAAGCTTGAATTAGCAGTTTATTGATTCTTCTTGATTTGGAAAATAATCAATCGAGCTCAAACATGACTCTAAAGATGGATAAAAGTTTTAGATGAGCTTGAAATGATAGTCTGCACACTACATTATGAGTAAGAATGTGTTTGATTGCATATAGGTGGTCCAAAGTTGAGGAAATGGTATGGAGCACCTGATATTCTTGAGAAAGATGGAGATCAACGTAAAGAAGATGAGGCTCCAGGTCTTATATTTTAGCCGATTTCTTGCTTTTATTAACATTATTTTCTTGCTGATGATTGTGCTAATCATTTTCGTACCTCGAAACAGAGGAAGAGGAAGTTAGAGATGCAGTGTTAGTAACTGATGGCGACAATGAGATTGGTCAGGTGATGATATGCACAATCAGAATTTTTTGGTCTCTATTGCATTATGATTTTGCTTCTATGGGTTGAAGACCTGGTGTTCAATCTTGCTTCTGCAGATGATTATACTTCAGCTAATTGTCAAAAGACTCCGTGTAAAAGCTATTGTGAAGGACAAGCGCGTCGCCATGGAAGCATTTGGGACCTATGTCGAGGTTGGTGCGCGTATTCTCCTTACAGATTGCACATTGGTTGTTTGTTTCACTTTTCTGTCTAAATCTGATATATGGACCTTGTTTTTGAAGTCGTTGGCTGGAGATATAAAGGAGACGACCTTCTTAAAGAAGGCCTATAAAGGCGTCCGTGCAGTTATATGTCCAGTTGTACGTATCCCTTAAAACATCGAGATTTACTTCATGAATAAATTGATCGATGTTCTTCCAAAAAATTATAGGAAGGAAGCTTGTACAACATTGATGGCTGGAAAGGCTTGCAGCATGTGATCTTATTGTCTCAGGTATAATGAACTTCAGACATGAATATAGCTCTGCAACCTCAATAAACACACATGTCTGATGTTGTGAGTGTGTGAAGATTTTCAGTTGTCTATTTATAGGGATTCGAGCGGCATTCAAGCCGTCATGAACAGCAACGCGAGAAAACTAGCCGAGCAAGATGAGGATGCGGTGAAAGCCTCTGGAGTGCCTTACACCATCATCAGAACTGGGATGCTGAAAAACATCCCTGGGGGACAACAAGGTTTCTGCTTCGATGAGGTACTTCCATATTTTTGGTTAATGTAATGATTTGTAGGGGGGATATTACAAATATTATTCCGGTGACCCGTATATGAATTGATCGGAATTTTTCGACAGGGTTGTGCAGCAAAGGGAAGTCTTAGCAAAGAAGATGCCGCATTTATTTGTGTAGAGGCATTAGACAATGCACCTCAGAATGGATTGCTATTTGAGGTTTGGAAATACTCTCTCATGCAGTTATTTTCTCACATCCTATTTATTATTATTATTATTATTATTATTATTATTATTATTATTATTTGAATCGGTGTTCGTCTTTTCATACAACAACAGGTGGTTAACGGCGACGAGAAGGTTTCCGACTGGAAAAGGTGTTTTGATTCTTTAGTAGAAAGATCGACGTAGGAAGTCAAAATCCAAACCATTTTAGATCCGATGATTATTGAAGACAAGAAGTTTTAGCGATTGTAATAACTTTTGCACAAGTTTGAACTTTGAAATATATGTCCATTTTTTAAGAGACGAAATTGCCCTTATGCAAAGTACAGTATCATCATCATAATCCAACAATCAAGAATATAATGAATTGAGACAACCCCTTTAAATCTAATCAAGATTAACTTTTTGTCCAAGATTCTTTTCTTCGAGTGATTTTGTCAGTATCACAACAAATTTAAGAGAAAACATCAAATGGGACAAAAAACTAGTCAATAATCTAATCACATTCTCAACATCAGAATCTAGTTCTTTTTTGTGGCTGCAAACATCACGAGTTGTTGTCAACAATTCTACTCCACAAAATGAATCCAAATTAGCATTCCAAAACTTCATTCACAAGATATTTTATATGCTAAGTTTTTATGTACTTATCGACTTAAAATGAGTCAATAAGCTGCTGAGCTCGAGCCTCGATTTAGAACACAAATAACATACTAATTCGAATTGGACGCACTGAGTGATGACAGATTTAAACATTCACTGTGTAAGAAATAGGTTTGATGAAGAGATTGCAAATTGCAATAGCAGATTTGAGTGCAGGAAAACTACATTGATCCACAATCAGAACAGTTACAGAAGCTACAAAGTGAGGTGTATCGACTATTCTAATGCAAGAAATGCCCGTTATGAAGATTGAGGTCAATAAAATGTTACAGGAAATCGCACTACAATATTTGAAATTTTGTACCTTTCCACGGATCAAATAACCCCGGACACGACAGTAGCCAGACGTAACACTCGTTTATCCACACTTCCATCGGATCCGGTGAAGTAAGAGTACATTAATTCAATCAGAAATTTCGAGTTAGCTACAATGTGAGGTGTCCGACTATTCTTAATGCAAGAAGCACTCTTTATCAAGATCTAGATCAGGAAAATGCCACATAAATGAAGCCACATTTTTGTACCTTTTAACATATCACTGATTCAATAAAACAAGCTACATAGGCTACAAACTAAAGTGTATCAACTATCTTAATGCAAGAAAATCTAAGGCCAATTGATTGTCACATAATGAAGCCCACAAAGATTGATTTTTGTACCATTCAACAAAACATTGGTTCCATAGAGCAATCACATAACTTACAAAGTGAGGTGTATCGACTATTCTCAGTGCAAGAAAGCCTTGTAATCAAGTCTAATTAAGGCCAAGAAAATGTCACATAGTGAAGCCACAAGATTGAAGCTTCATACCTTTGCAAGGATCAAACGACCCTCAGATACGATCAATTGCCAGACCTAACCCTCTTTAGTCCACCCCTCCCATCGGACTTAGTTGTCCCGGCTGACTCCCCCTCGGACAAGGTCTCCATTGATCTGGCAGAGTCGGATAGATGGCCGTATAGGTCAACCACCCTCCTAATGTTGTTGTTGAGCTCCCGGATTAGTCCCACATTGCGCGACAGCTTGTCCGGGATCTTAGACTCGTGGTTCTGGTTGATCTCGTTTATCAACAGCCTGTTCTGGTCCAAAATGTTTTGGACCAGAACAAAGTTTTTCTGAAATCTCTGCTGAAATTTGGGCTCAATTTGGCCACTAGTTGCAATGCTTGAAAAGATATCGTCTTCCATCTCTCTTTCTTTGCTCAATTCAACTGCAGCATAAGCTAAATAAGATGGAGATCAAGATCACTTCTTTTATTCCATCATTTTATTCTTCAAGAAAATGAATGTAGCACAAGAGTTTATTTGAATCGGTATACAATGCACATAAATCAGACAGCTTTATACTTTTTACTTTTGTCAAATCATATCGAAAATTTAACTATATTTAGACGCTACTTTAAAGAATCAGTGGCACTAAGTTTGAATAATCGAAATGTGTTTCAGAAAAAAGGAAAAAGAAAGGTGACTTCTTTATTCTTCAATATATTCTTCAAGAAAATGAATTTAGGACAATAATCCACTGAATCAATATACAGTGCACACATGTACATCAGAAAAGTTATAAACTAGTCACAAATTTTACTTCTTGAAATCAGATGGCAGTTGAAACTGAGTTTAAGTACTCTTGAGAAAGAAAGAAAGAAAAGAAGTCTCAGATAAAAAGAAATATGACTGCTTTTCAGTAAATGAATTAAGAGAATTGAGTTATATAGTAATAATTGAACCATAAACACCAAAACTCACATCAGATAAGTCTCCCTGGTCAGAACAAGCAAAGAGCTCAAATTTGAAGAAAAACAAACATCTTTAGTTTAAAAGCTTACATTCTTGAAAAGAAGGAAAGTTCAAATTTGTATGACAACTCAGAAGAATAAGGCTTTGTTTCTTTCAAGAAGCAGATGCCTAAATTGCCTAAAAAATCCACATGAAAATTGCCACACACACAAATAAAGAATCTAACGAGGAACAAAAACAAAAGTCGAAGACTTTAGAAATCCCACATGAATTAAACAAAGAATAAAAGCAAACCCATCAAGAAACAGAGGAATCCAACAACAAAGGTTTACCTTTTAATTCAGCACCATAGTTTTACCTCTTCTCTCACTTTATCTTCAAATGTCAACACCAGAGAGAATTACAGGTCTCAGCAGAGACACTGAAATTATGAAGAGAGAGAGAGAAAGAGAGAGAGAGAATTGGACAATACAGAGGATCCTCTCCTCGTCCTTGGTGGTTTTGTGGGATTTTTGTTTCTCTCTCTAGAAATTGTAGAGAGAGAGAGAGAGAGAGAGAGAGAGTTTTGACAGAGAGATGGTTTCTCTCTCCGCTTACTTCACCTGCGGGATTCGGCTTCATTCATTGCTGGCCTTTTCGATGATTTATGGAAAAGTATTCTCCAATCTCCAGCTCCCATGTTAGTTTCCACTTGCTTTCAATACTTAATGCTATAATTCCTTTTTCCTTTTTTAAACAATTCAAAATTATTAAAATAATACTACACCAATGCAATGCTTTGGGAATAATAATAAATAAATAGTGTTGATTGCTATTCAAATCACACCTTACTGCAATTTAGACTTTTTAACTTAAACTTTTGTTTTTAAAGCCATTGCAAATTAAAATTTGTTTTTAAAAACATTCTAGTTATATCCCCAACATTTCAATTTTGTACTCCCTCCTTTTCACTATAATGACATATCACTTTTTGCACGAAAGTGTTTGTTGTAAAAGTAAGGAAAAACTGCAAATTAAATCATGAACTTTACTTCAATTTGCAATTACAACATGACTTTTGGATCTTTGCAATTAAATACACAAACTTTCAATTTTTTGCAATTATAACATGGGTGTCTTTTCCGGCGAACGGAAAATCTAGTCAGCACCGAATTTAGCCCACGAGGACTTGGCGGGCGGGATCGGAGAGGGGTTGCTCGTAGGGGATGTGGGTGCTGACTCGATTTTTTGTTCGATGGAAAAAAACACTTATGTTGTAATTGCAAAAAATTGAAAGTTTGTGTATTTAATTGCAAATATTCAAAAGTCATGTTGTAATTGCAAATTGAGGTGAAGTTGATGATTTAATTTGCAATTTTTCCTAAAAGTAATATGGTCTCTCCATAATTTCACTTGTTTGTGTGTTAATTGTTTATATTTTTTGGAATGTGCTAATTGGAATGAGAGGACCAAAATAGAAGGTGTGTCATTTGGAGTGAGAAGGATAGAGTAATAAATTCATCTACATCTATTAATGTTGCAAATTTGAAACTCGAATTTAAATGTATAAGTTCATGACTTGATTGGATGGTTTTGAAATTATGATCTGAGTTGTCTTCTCATATCAACTTCGTAATTGGACGTCCAGAACTGCAGAGAGAAATTCCAATTTGCACGAACTCTCGACTCAATTATTCAAGACATCTGAGGACGCAAATGGTAGCATGGAGGACAATACCGAGAAATGAGCTTCAAAAGTCTTTGATCATTTTTAGTTTTGATATCCGATGCATATTTAAGTCTCTAGCTTTCAAAATTGTGCATAAAATTAGGAAAGACAAATTTATTACAAATCGAATAATTGAGGCATTTTTTAAACATTTTAAAAATTGAATCTACCCAGAAAGATCGAAAATGTTGGGTTGATGATAAAGAAAATGCTATAATAATAATAATAATAATAATAATAATAATAATAATAATAATAATAATAATAATAATAATAATAATAATAATAATGATGGCTTAGTTAGAAATAATATATCTTTCCAAATAATATATCTTTCTTGATTGGGACCACTTGGGAGTTAGAAATAATAATTAGAGCCCATTATTAGAGGCCAATAAACAATACGTAGATGAATATGGTAGAATTTCAATTATCATAATGATTTGATTGACTCATGAAATCTAGTCGTTAATACCGCTCTCAGTGGAATCTCAATTCTATGATATCAAGAGCAACATTTTCAAGTATTGAAGTAGTATTAAGTACTATTTGCTTTCTTTGATTGGAAGTATTAAATTCAAGTACTATAGTATTCAAATGATGAACAATTTGTACTTTTAAGTGTACAATGTGCATGAATACTTAATCATTCAATAAGTATAGTAACTTCGAGATTGTTTATTGCTCATTCTTTAGCTTATGTTGAGTCCAAACAGTATCAACTAAGGATCAAGTCGATAAATGAAATAAAGTAATAATACTAGTGAAATATTAAATTATTGTAGTTCTAGTGACATTCAATTATATTATAGTTCAATTTGTTCAAACCATGATAGATCAAATATAATTCTCTTTCTTCGTTGTAGTAACCCAAACTCCCAACCTATTACTGCACTTCATATCAGATAAATCAAATAAAATAACAATACCTTTAAATAGCCAATCTAAATAGTAAAAAATTGATTCTATCCACAAAGATAAATTTATATTAATTCCAGTTATTTTTATTGAAAATACATTTGTGCCCTTTTATTTTTATTCGAAATTAAGACGTTAAATTGAGTATAATGCGAAATTATCACCAATTTAGTTTCCTAGTGTAACGCGAAATTAGTATCCGATTTTATATGATATACAATTCTGCAACACACGAAACTGAGTAATAATTTCGTATAATTGTGAAAATTACACTGAGATGTGAAATTAGTAGTCAATTTCAGATCTTTGGTATAGCTTTCATGATGACGCAACACTAATGCATAATTTCGTATGACATTTTCTGCCGTTAAATATATATGTTTCGATTTTGTTCGTCTGTGTTCTAGTGATTAACAGGTTTGGTAGTATTAGAACAACACCACTTACAAAAATATATAATGTCAGATAATCTTTGTGCAGACAATCGCACTATGCAGCCAAATACGTAATAAAATTTTATAGAAAAAAATATTTATATTATAACTAAAAGTATTTACGAAATATTTAATATGAAACATTAATTTTGGACATACGTACGCAAGTTTTCATCAAATACAAAACACAAAATTAATTTCCCAAACGTACATAAATCTTCTATAGGCCAAGTCCTCCAAATCATCCCCTCATCCTCCCATATATTAACATATCATATTTTCCTTATTTAACACTTTAATACAACCTTAATTACAGCCCACATATATAAGCCCATAATTTCACATTTACAATCCCTACAAGCCCACAATTCT
>JAYJMF010000085.1:3357065-3369361 GCA_036873715.1 Salvia sclarea
TTATCCAAAAATATTTATTATCTGAAACTTGATTAAAAGAACATTAAAATACATTAAATGAAGAATTTAGATAAATATAATTAAAGACTTATTGTGATGCCATATAAAACCTAAAATCGTGGTATGGATTCGATTTATTTTGCTTTATAGAATAAGATTGATGGAAAAGATAGGTTGCTTTTATACAAGTTTAAGTCCTCAGACTCCTACATTTTAGGATTTTTAGAAGCATAATAATGAAATTATTCCACTAATTAATCTTAGAGTTTCGATCATCTATTGTATTTTTGGACTATGAATATATATGAATTTATAATTTAAGATTTAAATAAGAAACATATATCCTAACATTCAAAATATATAAATCATAGGATTTGTCAAATATCATTCATTTATTTAAATAATAGAGTACACTTCATCAAGAACATGATCATAAGCAGTTCGTAAATACAATAAAAGATGTCATTTGTTGATATTGTGGTTACATATGCATGTATAAATATACATATATATGTACATAATATATAGTACATTAAATTGAATTACATGAAATGGGTATGTTGAATACCAATATTTCAGTGAAGGATTAATATTCGGTCCGGATTCATCAGGTACAAATTTTTAAAACTTTAGATCATTAAAAATGAATTTGGATCACGGATTCATATCAAGTTCGAGATCCATTGTCATCTATAATTGGAATTAGAGTTGACAAAATGTTGGGTTGGGTCGAGCCTGCCTCATGATCAATGAATTATGAAAATTCAATTAGACTTGAAATTATATGTGTACTGTAAAATTCTATGAACGGGTCATGTCGGCTCGAAATTCAATCGAACCTAAAAAAGTATATGCCTAAACCCACCCTAAATCCGACGGGGACCTGGCCGATTTGCAATGTCAAATCCGGAGGCCTAAATCGAAATGATGCATTTCGTACAAAAATTGACGAATGTTGACATATAATGATGCCCAAATCAAAAAGACCTATTTAATTTGAAAAACAATTGATTGTGGAAAATGGAAATCCATTAAAATAAATAATAGATTATGGAAAATGAAAAAGACCTATTTAATTTGAATAACAATTTATTCATTAAAATAAATAATAGATTAGTTTGGATTATTTTTATCAATCCACACTATCATGCAAAGTAACCGCTATCTTATCGTATTAAATAGCAAGTAGTAATTATTATTTCATTTACAAGTAATATTGTTAATTAAGATTATAGATGTTAAACTGGTTTTTCCCCCTTTTTCATATATACGTGGTGGTTTTGGACCTTGTGTATGGTGGGAGACTGCACAAGTCCTTAAAACTTTTTTATTTTATTTTTAATCTATATGGAGTGCTTATTGTTTCTTTTAAGATATTACTCCACCAACTACTGAGTGCATAACTAACATGTAGGAGTATTGATTTTGTCTTAAATCGCAAAGAACATGTACTTCCTTTTAGGTTTGTCGTTTGATTTCCATTTTCCACAATCAATTGTTGTTCAAATTAAATAGGTCTTTTTGATTTGGGCCTCATTATTTGTTATCGTAAAAGTTGGAGTGTTGGACCTCGCATTCAAAATATTTCTTCAAAATTTGTTTTTTGATTTGGGCCTCATTATATATGTCAACATTCGTCAATTTTTGTAAAAAATGCATCATTTAGATTTAGGCCTAAACCCACCCTACACAAGGTCCAAAACCACCACGTATATATGAAAAAGGGGGAAAAACCAGTTTAACGTCTATAATCTTAATTAACAATATTACTTGTAATGAAATAATAATTACTACTTGCTATTTAATATGATAAGGTAGCGGTTACTTTGCATGATAATGTGGATTGATAAAAATAATCCAAACTAATCTATTATTTGTTTTAATGGATAAATGATGAATTCTTCAATTTTGAACTAAAATGGTGATAAAAGAAAGTGTAGTAGTAATGTGATATATACCAAAGGGAAAGGGATGGATCCATGGTTGAAATAATAAGATGGTGATAAAACCAAATATTATATAAAAAAAATCATAGGACACAAAGAGACAATAAATATTTAATTTGGAGTAACTAGATATATACATATCACTTTGTCGATCATAGGTTGGACTTATGGGTTGAGCCGAAGACAATAATAATTTCCATTCCCAGATTGAGATGAAATCAATTACAAAGCTAGCTGTATATATAGTTAGCTAGCTATTGGTCAGAAAATAATTTGGATTGAAATCCACTATAAAGCCAAACGGATATCCTATAGCTAGATGCCACACCCATCAATTTCTTGTTGTAACACATAGGTTTATACGTACGACATGAATTGATAATATATATATATATATATATCGATCGATCTCATAGAAACACAAATTAAGAGTAGAGCAAGAAACAGAAAGTGAAGGAGCTATGGCTTCAAACAGCATCTCCGTTCTGAACGCCATGGACAACGCCCGCACGCAGTGGTACCACGTGACGGCGATCGTGATCGCCGGAATGGGATTCTTCACCGACGCCTACGACCTGTTCTGCATCTCCACGGTGTCGAAGCTCCTGGGGAGGCTCTACTACTTCAACCCCTCGACGGGCAAGCCGGGGAAGCTCCCCCACCATGTGAACAACATGGTGATCGGCGTGGCCCTCGTGGGAACCCTAACCGGCCAGCTGGTGTTCGGCTACCTCGGCGACAAGCTCGGGCGGAAGAAGGTGTACGGAATCACCCTTATCCTGATGGCCTCCTGCGCCCTCTGCTCGGGCCTCTCCTTCGGCTACGGCCCCAAGACCGTGATGGGGACGCTCTGCTTCTTCCGCTTCTGGCTGGGGTTCGGCATCGGCGGCGACTACCCTCTCTCCGCCACCATCATGTCCGAGTACGCCAACAAGAAGACCCGCGGCGCCTTCATCGCGGCGGTGTTCGCGATGCAGGGCGTGGGGATCATCTTCGCCGGGCTCGTCTCCATGATCATATCTAGGATTTTCCTGGGGATGTACGGCGGGCCCTCCTTCAACGAGGAGCCCGTCTTCTCCACCGAGCCGGAGGCCGATCACGTCTGGAGAATCGTGCTCATGATGGGCTCTCTCCCGGCGATCCTCACCTTCTACTGGCGGATGAAGATGCCCGAGACGGGGCGGTACACGGCCTTGATCGAGGGTAACGCCAAGCAGGCCGCGGCGGACATGGGGCGCGTGCTGGACATCGAGATCAACGCCGAGCAGGAGAAGGTCGCCCAGTTCAACTCCGCCAACGAATACAAGCTGTTCTCGAGCGAGTTCTTCGCCCGCCACGGGAAGCATCTGATCGGGACGGCCACGACGTGGTTCTTGCTGGACATCGCCTTCTACAGCCAAAACCTAACGCAGAAGGATATCTTCCCGGTGATGGGGCTGACGCAGGATGCGAGCAAGGTGAGCGCGCTGGGGGAGATGTTCGAGACGTCGCGGGCGATGTTCGTCATCGCGCTCTTCGGGACCTTCCCCGGGTACTGGTTCACGGTGGCCTTCATCGAGAAGATCGGGCGCTTCTACATCCAGCTTGTGGGCTTCTTCATGATGTCGATCTTCATGTTCATCATCGGCCTCAGGTACGACTATCTGAAGAACACTGACCACAAGTGGACGTTCGCGGCGCTCTACGGGCTCACCTTCTTCTTCGCCAACTTCGGGCCCAACAGCACCACCTTCGTGCTGCCGGCGGAGCTCTTCCCCACGCGCGTGCGCTCCACCTGCCACGCCCTCAGCGCCGCCTCCGGGAAGGCCGGGGCCATGATCGGCGCCTTTGGGATCCAGAACTATACCCAGGATGGGGAGGTCAAGCAGATCAAGAAGGCCATGATTATTCTCGCGATCACCAATCTTATGGGATTCGGATTCACCTTCCTGCTCACCGAGACCAAGGGGCGCTCATTGGAGGAGATCTCCGGCGAGGATGCCGGCTACGGCGACGCGCAGGCTGCCGGGATGGGGGAGGAGCGCCACGAGAATTGGGAGGATGCGTCTAGGAATGGTTAATTAATTTGGGGATGGATTTCGCGGCAAGTCACTCACTTGAGCTTCGATTCGAACTAAATTATTAGTACTAGTTTACTACTACAACTTTAAATAAAAAAGGTGGCGCCAATATTAAATAAGAGCGGGATGATGTGCAACTATCATTTCTCCTACCTCCAACATTTAGACTTAATTACTAGTACTAGTTTTTCTTTTTCTCTTTTCGCTGCTTTTTGTCCTTAACCTTTCTTGAAAATATAATTATAAAAGAAGAATTACAGTTTATGAAAGTTTATTTTCATTTTTTATTATATATACGCCTTGATTAAATATTTGCTGATGTAGTTTACCCTGAGAGGTAAATAGGGACACAAAAATATCTCTTCTCAATATAACACTGAAGATTCTTTGTCCCAAATTTCATATTCCCACTTTATGTTCCTCAATTATTATTTTTCTATTTCTTTAATTTTAATATATTATGATTTAGTTTGATTATACAATCATTAACTACGATTCATTAAACCATATTAGGATATATATTTATTTTTTAATATTTAAATTGTATTTTTTGTTAAAAATAATTAGTTTAGATTAATTATTCCAAAATTAGGTTATATATTATTTTTAAATTATAATTTATTATAATATTATTAATTATAATTCATTATATAGTAATAATTTTTATTAATATAATAAAATTAAGAGTGAGACACGAAAATAAGATACGGAATTTGGGACAGAGGATCTCATCCGTTAATATGATGCCTTCCCTCTGTTTCTGACTAAAGTGTGGGTTGTTTCTACTTGAGATCCAGTGTCCCACATTTGGTGTCCAACATTCATTTTTCTTTAATTTTTTTTTTACTATTTATTCAATTTCAATTATATACTCTATCCGTCTCTCAAAAGTGTGCAAGGTTTGGAGTGACACGAGTTTTAATAAAATGAGTGATAAAGTGAATGTGAGTGGAGAAAATAGTCTCACTTTTTGAAAGAATTGAGTGTATGTTAGTTGGAGATTGTTTACTTTTTGATAAAGTATGTTTCCAAAAAGGAGTCCGCACACTTTTGATTGATGGATAAAAAGGGAAAAATTCGCACATTTTTTAGGGACAGAGGGAGTATGTTTTAGTTTAATTATATAACTAGTATTTGACCTCGTGCGATGCATGATATTTTTTATTTTATTTTTGTATTTGACATAAACAGTAAACAAATTATGATGTATACAAAAGTTAATTATAATTTTCAAAACTTACTAATATATAATTTATTTAGGACTCATAAATTAGAGGTACATGAAGAATGATGAACGTCATCATTTTGTCAGTCTGTCGCGTATGTGTTAGAAGTGTACATTATACAAAACCTAGCCAATTATATATATCAAAATACATTAATGATAAAATTGTTATAGAATATTTATTGTTATGGTATGTATTGACCTACCATATATAAGTGATGTCTAAACTCTAACCCTAAACCATTGTATCTCCCTATAAATAGAGGCTTTAGCCCTCATTGTAATACATATTTGTACACTCTTGAATGCAAGACTATTCCTCTCTCTATTGTTCTTCTCTCTATTCTCTCTAGTTTATCACAATATTGATGATGATGATGATGATAATAATAACTATCACACATTATTCTGCAACATATTTAAAACTATTGATAATAATAATAATAATAATAATAATAATAATAATAACAATAACATAAAGCTATTTTATACTACAATTTTTAAAACATATAGTTAAAAAATCGAAGAAACGTCCTTCTCAACGTATTTTCTTTTGGAATTTATTAATTAATTTATTATTTATATTATTATTATTATTTTAATATATATTTTTTTCTTTACTTTTATGTCACGTAAATTGATTTTCCGTCGAATTTGATGGGCTACTTACTAGTAAATGAATTAAAAGAATCGGAAATATAGTTGGTGACGCATACATAAACTATTTACCACGGTGGACATTATATTCCACATCATTCGTGCTGATTTATTATTATTTCTTCGAAAAAAAAAGTTAAATAATTTTACAAACAATAGTATATATGAATTTAGGAGTTTTACGCTTTTAGCCAAAAGGTATAAAATTGCAAGCAACATCGTTTTATGCAGCTTTTGTGCTTTTCTTTTAACAATGGCAACGGAAACTCGTAAAGGTCAGCTTCAATAACTCAAAAATCTTTAATTTTTGTCTAATTACGTGATCTTACGAATGATATTCTGGTTAACTATGAATGCAAATAAACTACTTTCGTAATCTCCGTTTTGTTGAATATGATATCGAGATCCCAATCTTCATTTTGATGCAGTCGTAGTTCATCTGAGAGCCACCGGCGATGCTCCAATTCTCAAACAAGCCAAGTTCAAGGTTCTATTTTGTCTAAATCAAATTTTTGGATGTTTCCTGTGTTTTCTTTTTCGATTGCGTTTGAATTTGGTTTTAAATAAGTGAAGTGATTGATAGCAAATTTGCAGTTACGATTGAAATTGGGATTAATTTCGTAAAGGAGTAACCCTAGGTCCCCCCAAATTGAAATATAATATAGCTGTTTGGTCAAGAATCTGTTTAATTGGTGAATCTTTTCCCTCTGATTTTCCTACTGCTCATATTAGCAGAATCTGATTAGGCTTACTCAAGAATTTGATTATGTGATGATCGGTATTATTGCAATGTACTCTGTTTAATCCATGGATAGTGCCGTTTTTATGATTCTTTATCAATAAAATATATTGCTAGCATGTAAGTGTGTAGCTAAGCAGTATTTCAGTGATTATGGTTTCTCTTGCTTTGAAATGTAGATGGCTGGGACTGATAAGTTTGCTAAAGTAATAGAATTTCTCCGTCGCCAGCTTCACCGGGAGACTTTGGTGAGTTCTGTTGTAATTCCCCATTTTAGCCCCGAAACTGCAAGTTTCTTTCATGCTCTGAGTTTAATTGTTTCTTCTTTCAGTTTGTGTATGTGAACAGTGCCTTCTCCCCAAATCCTGATGAGTTAGTCTTGGACCTGTGTAACGTAAGTTGTTCTTTTCACGATGTCTTATTGAATTGGGGATGAAATTTATGCTTTGTCGTTTCTTCGGAGTATGGATGCATCTTCTGCCAAAAAAACAACTTACTATTTGTTGGAGAGGGACATCTCATTTTTTCTAAAATAGATGTATTATTGTGGCCACCAGTGTGCTATTTATGCCTCGAAGATTCAGCTCCCCTAGTGCATAAGGCACAAGTCTAGATGATGATTATCCGGTGTTTGGACAGCGACGACTTGACGTAGTGATTATCCTGTTCTAATTTTTTGGCATCTCTCAAAAAATTTGTTCTCTTTTGCTGCTCAAACTAATGTTACTTTTGTTTTCAATAGCCATATCCAAACCTTCTTCCTATAACAGAGTTGAGCTTATTTTAGTGTGGATCTCTGATTGATTGTATGTTAATTGCATTGCAGAACTTTGGCATTGATGGAAAGCTGGTGGTCAATTACGCATGTTCCATGGCGTGGGGCTGAATACTACCAAGATTTGGTTCGGTAAATTCATAGAAGAGAAGATAGGGTATATACTGAGACTGCCTTCTTTCCTTTCCATTCTTTTGCACATTTCTACTTGAAGAAACTAAATTTGGTCTTTCTTTTCCTCCGGTTGTTTGATTTGTACGCTGATGATCTCTCTGGTAAAGCCGCAGATGCACGTCTTATAATTCGAGCTAATTCCACTCTGTTTGCTGGAAATCATTTCAAATTTTCTAGCTTATTTTGCTGTCCATGTCTTAGTCAAAAGCAATGAGCCTCAAAACGGTGTGGCAGTACCAGTGTTTAGACTATCTAAATGTCGATTGAAATTTTTGAACTTGGCTTTACAGAATTAGCATGTTTTGCAACTGTGTTTGCCCCCCTTTCTTTATACTTTTATTTTGTCAATACTTGTCTAATGCTACTTTGTTTATAATCTGCAGATTCTGGTCCAGGACAGTTTGAAGATGTTGTTAATGGAAACTGTTACATTACAGATTTGTATATTTCTTGTTGGATTGAAACTTTTGCTACGATTGGAATATTATGTAATTGCTAAAGATTGGATATCGATGCAAGCACACTCGGGCATGTGTCGATAGTTCGACAAAATTCAAGAAAGCTCATAAAACATATTTACATCAAACTTTAGTAAAGTAACTAGACATTCCATCCTTAACGCGAACTGTTACCAAACTCAAGAAATTTGGTGACCCATTCCAAAGTGGAAGGATTCTCATTAGAGAAATCAAAGAAATCATCCAAATCAGCAAACTTGGCCCCTGAATTCTCCACAGCTTTGCTACTAACACATGTTTCCTTCTCTTCTGTAGTTTGTTGATCACTCTTGGAGGTGGATCCCATTTCTTCACTCGAAAACCCTGCAACCAACACCCTTTTTTCGAATCTCTTCTTGCTCAGGTGATGGTTCCAGTAGTTCTTGATCTCATTGTCTGTTCGACCCGGTAACCTAGCCGCTATCAACGACCACCTGCAGCACCATCCCTTGAGATTCAGTCCTCTTTCGTTTCAATCACTCCTTAAGGACATATTATAGTTTATAACTATTGACATTTTCATTGAATTGTCTCGAAATTATACATTATAGTTAAATACACAAACTATTTCAAAACTAACAGATAGTATGTCCCATAGTTCAATTCTCAGCTACGAAAACACTAAGTGGCTCGCCCAGATGATGATATAGATTAGTACACAAATATATTGAAAATGAGTTAGTGTCTAACCTACACCATTTTACAGCCTAAAAATATTATTCCTTTCGTCCCAATTGACTTGAGTCGTATTCATTTTTGAACATTCCCAACTAATTTTAGTTATTTCCACTTTAAATACAGTATGTTTACTACTCACAAAACATTAACTCTCTTTAATTCTTGTGCCCAAAACTTACTAGTTGGGACGGTAGGAATAATACTCTCAGACATTTTCTTACCGTGATGGAATATGAGGATAATAGTTAGGATATTAAAGTGTAATTTTCTATTCTTTAACTAAAATTTACCTATTTCCGAGGAGTTTATGCAGCCTAATGATCAAGTCCTCTTCTTGATCAGACATGTTGCCTCTCTTGATGTTTGGTCTCAGATAATTCATCCACCTCAGCCTGCAGCTCTTTGCACAACGCTTTAAACCTGCTCAATTTGTGGAAAACATAAATCAAGAATTCCAAATTTGTGAAAAATTTAATTTTCAAAAGTTTTTCTTTCTTTTGGATGATGATGATGAAGGTGGTAGTGACCTGATCTAGCAGCAATGGTGGTCCACTGCTTGGCGCCGTGGACGGCGACGGCGTCGGCGATTCTCCGGTCCTCCTCCGCCGTCCACGGCCCTCTGTTCAGCCCCTTCTTCGCCGGCGGCCGCTGCTTCTCTCTCATCGAAGTTGAGGCAGCCATGGAAATCTTTTTCTTGCTTTGAAATGTGGAGGGCTTTTGGCCTTGGAATGTATTTATGGCCTATTTCGAAAATTAAATAATAATAAAACTTTTTTTGAGGTAAAAATAATAATAAACTTAGAAGGTGTCACATGCTTTATTGTTATTCCTGAAAAGGGCTTTCTTATTAGATTTTAGTGACAAAAAAATCCAAGTGGTGAATCCAAATAATTGAAGTTTATCCAATGTTTCTAGAGTTGAATATTCAATTAGACTATCATATATGGGGGATGCATGTGGCATTTGTTCTCTATGATTGCTTTAATTTTAAGGGTCAACAAATAAATAATTCATTTTAGTCAAGTGTAAATTAAATATATTGACCTAAGTTTACTTGACTAAATTCTAATTACTAGAGTGATCCAGAACTTGAGATGTAGATCTATTCATGTGGGATTAAGGGTGTGATTAGAATATAAGACAATTTATCTTGTCTAACTACCATATGTACTGTTGCTTATGAATTATTGTCATTGGAGATTAAAAAATATATTGACAGCTAAAAAGAAGTAAAAATACAAATAGATTAATAATTTAGAAATTAGCCACCTTTTTGGATGGGGACTGCCACCGTAGGGCTGCTGAAGAAGTTCTTTTAAATTGCACGATGCATTTGCACCTAAGCTTTAAGACAAAAAAGTAAAACCTAACATAATTAAAAGGTTATTTAGGATAATATATTTGTAGTAAAATTATAATTATGGTATTAGTCTACCTTGCTTTTGTCACCCTAGAGTTATAATTTGGTTGGAATGATGTCACGATTAATTTATTTTATTTTTAGTAAGGTTGTAGTTAATGCGTCGCTATCGGAACGTGGTCGCTACAATGTTGTAGTAGTGTTTAAAGAATTCATATTTTTGACTTGTTGGAATATAAAATTTCAGAGATATAACCATGCAATATTGCTGCAAAAATATATTAAAAAAAATAGTCTTGGCCTTAATGATGGTAATGTTTCTCCGTCGGGATCTAAATAAGGACCTTTTATTTACTAGATACTGTTTATGCATTTCGACTGAACATTTTAATTTCGACAGTTTTGAGGGATTTGATCGTCGAAAACAAAAGAAAAAATTAATCGAAACAAAAAATCAACATACGAAGATTTTTAGATACGTTTTGCTATGAGTTTATTTGCATTTTCCCATATACAATTATACATGTCTAAATGTCTTATTTGGTCATGGATGACACGTAGTAACCGAGAATTACTAGACATATTTTTTTAGATATGATAGCTTATAATTTGATCAAGTGTGTACAATATAAATGCAATTAATAACTTGCCAGTCATACATATAAATAATTAAACTTATGAGATAGACAGATAGCAATCACATTAGCAAAATCTCCAAGATACGTACTAGGCAAATCCAGTGTATGTGCTCCACCTGTAGGTTATTAATTGCTCTATAAAATTTTGGTCCAACAAACTCAACCAATAAAAATATAGCTATAAGTGAAACTTGAGGCCTTTAAACACATTCAATATCCAATTTACAAGTAGGCCATCTCCAACTACATAAATATCAATTTCTTGCTCCAAAGAAAGATCAATTTCATCCCTTTATTCAATGTTGGGTGAATTTAGTTTTTTTTTTTTTTTTTAATACTTATTTATTACATTTTTTGTGGACATAGTGGTCCTAAATCGGAACCTTGAGTAGTGGCCTTAATGGGTTATGCAGCTTAGTAGAAAGAGTAATTTTACACATAACAACCAATTTATTCATTATAGCTTTTTATTTATAAAGAATATTTAAATTAATAGTAATAAATTACTATTTTACTTTTATATCCCAAAAACTAAATATCTCATAAATAAGTATATTCCAATTTTTCTTTGCTTCTTATAGAGTCAATACATCATTCACAAGGGCTATGCTACATATTTGCAGAAGTTCCGAAGAGTCTCTCGGATTGTAGAATTAAACAGAAACGCAACCAAGGAAGCAAGCAATGAAAGCATAACTGGAAATTAATTAGCAGCAAAATCATGTATTTCAAAATTGTTGAGGATTTCAGTTGATATTTGAGGATTTACCTCAATTCAACGATTTAAAATTAGCAGCTTTTGTGGCAAAATAGACATGGAATTATAAAAATTCAGGAACAAATTTCAAACAAGAAATAATTAAGTAATTGGAAAACTAATTTTCCTTTTTTGAAACTTTGATCGATTTAATCCCCAATTCCCATAAGCTTCTACAATTCTTCGGCAATGAATACTAACATGTGTTACATAAAGTTTCAAACTTTAAAATAGGCATAATTAAGATTAGCGTGGAACAATATTGATGAATCTTTTCTTTTCCATTGATTTGCACGTTTTTTCCCCTTTAAGGTTTGCTTGTAGATTTGTTTTAACTTTAAAGTATTCCTTCAGTTTCATGGATTGGCTCCCTTTTGGATATGAGATTTTATGAGAGTTGAAAAATAACGTAAAAGAGTAAAATGTGAGTAATCAAATTATCCTGAAAAAGAACGAGTCAATATTTATGGGACATCTCGAAAAAGAAAATGGATCGATATCTATGAGATGAAGGGATGATTAGTGTTGGGTCCCGGAGGGTGACTGAACTGGTGTATGGGGGGATACACCAGTGGGTTCTTTTTGAAATAACAAACACAAGACACAGAGTTCAGTTTTAAAACGGGGCAGAGAAACTGAGACTGAAGTTAGTTCAGTCTGAGTAACTTCAGTATGAGAACTTGTCAAAAACTGAAGTCCGGAGAAGGGTACAATTTCTGGTTTTAAAACAACAGAGAGTTATGAATCTTACTGACTATCCAAGGATTGGTCAGTTAGACTAATAACTCCG
>JAYJMF010000085.1:3373783-3394210 GCA_036873715.1 Salvia sclarea
ATACAATTTATATAATATATATATATATATATATATATATATATATATGGATTATTAAACCATACTAAATGGTTGTAAAATTAAACTAAATCACACGATACTAAAACTGAAGAAAAAATTGGAAAAAATAATAAAGAAAAATAATTGTGATACATAAAGTTTGGGACCGAGGATCTCAAGTGCTACTCCAGCCCCCTAAGTTGAAGATCCTGGGATGAGATCCTATGCCCCACAATCTTCTGTGTGCCACCGTGTTTCGTTAAGAATTTCACTATTTTGAATCATATTTGTTATAAAATAAAATTTTATTATGTCATAATACAACTTGATTAACATTTATAGCAAAAAAATTACAAATTTTAAAAATTATATATCATATTTTTAAAATTCTATTTTTTGTTATAAATATTAATCATGATGTATTATGTAATAATGAAATTTTATTTGATAACAAATATTATTTAAAATAGTGAAATTCGTAGTGGAACATGGTGGTACACGAAAAATTGTGGGACATAGGATCTCATCTGCAAGACTGTAATAGGAACGCGTTTTTGGAATGAAATGAAATAAATAATAAAATAAAACTGATCTTGTCAATTTTTTATTATTTTGAAAATTGGTTTTTATTTTTATTTTTTTGAATATATTATTATCCCAAATTGAACATACTTGGTGGACGTAACTACAATTTATCCCTCTGCCTCCAGGCCCCACTGCAACAGGAACAGAATTTTGGAATGAAATGAAATCAAACAAAATAAAAACTGTTAATATCAATTTCTTTTTATTTTTATTGTTTTGAAAACTCGGTTCTTTTCGATATTTTCGATATATGTGAATGTGATTATCGCAAATTGAACATACTCGGAGGACGTAACTGCAATCTATTATTTATCCGTTTATATTAGACTTTGAGGTCTCTCCCCAAAGCCCCAACAGTTTCTTCCCTTCCCATCTGAGGTGAGTTTCTCTCTGTTGATTACTTTTCTTCACTTCCTTGCCTTGATTGATCCTGGATTTACTGGAAATGCTATGTTTTCTGATTCATGATTCGATCGTATCGCATATGGTTTTAATTTCATACATTTTGAATCCGACCGAACAGATCAGGTCAACTTCTTCTTCTTTTCCATCTTGGTCCACCATTTGTTGGGTTTTTGTAATGAGATCTGCAACTTTGCTCATTTTTCCTTGAATTGGAATTTCTGAATCTAAAAGTTGGAATACTATATACTGATATTTTTATCTCAATTCTGAATATTGCAATGGTTGAATCGGAATATTTTGAAATCGAGCTATCTAGACTGGCATTTCGCTGTCAATTATTTCTGATCTGGAGGTTCACGTTTTGTGATATAGATCTGAGGGGCCGTGATAAGGAGTGAAATCCTCGTTATAAGATATTGGTTGTTACTTGTTTTATATTGAAGAAATTATCTTTAGTTAGCGTTACAGATTCTAGGGTTTAATGAGTTGGCAAAGTGCAGAATATTTTGAACCCATGATAATTTTGCTAAAACGTCTTTTGATTAGGTTCGCCAATGCAAGCATGGTTCGGCTAACAGACAAAATGATTATATTAGAAATTCTTGATAGATGATTTAGCAATTCCGAATCTGTTTGTGGATAAGTATAAGGATTTGTGACGAAGTGCTCCTCACCACTTTGTGTCAAAGTTTGGTTTCCAATCTCTATTTGTGTCATAGTAATCCCAGATCTTCATAATCATATACTGTCCTTGGTCATATTACTGATGTATCTATCTTTCTGATGCTATAGTTGCTGATATATTTAATCAACGAGCATGGGGGGTGGGTTTAGAGTGCTCCATCTGGTTCGACCTTTCCTTTCGTTTCTCCCGGAGGTTCAAAGTGCTGACAGGAAGGTTCCATTCAGAGAGAAGGTTATATACACTGTCATATCTCTGTTCATTTTCCTGGTCTGCAGCCAACTTCCGTTGTATGGCATACACTCTACAACTGGCGCAGATCCATTCTATTGGATGCGTGTCATTCTGGCCTCAAACAGAGGCACAGTGATGGAGCTTGGAATAACTCCAATAGTGACATCCGGATTGGTTATGCAACTCTTAGCGGGTTCAAAGATCATTGAAGTTGACAACAACGTGAGAGAGGATCGAGCCCTTCTGTAAGTTTTTGAAAAAGCCTCTCCTTTTTGTATTTGGTTTTGATGGTATGATATGAATGCTATAAACATGGGCAGTTTATTTTATTACTGTCAATGACTTAGCAGATGTTAATTTGATATAATGTTGAGATTAGGTTTTTTAAACTTGTCTTCTTGCTCATATCTTTTGCATTTTATGTTGCCTAACTGGATATACCAATTTAGTTATATGCATTTTCTTGTGGTCCAGTTAACTTATATTCATATTATTGCTTGTATGCTGTCTTGATAATCACTGTCCTTTCTGAATTTGATTAGAAATGGCGCACAGAAGTTGTTAGGCATCTTAATTGCAGTCGGTGAGGCTGTGGCATATGTTCTTTCAGGAATGTATGGCAGTGTGGGCCAACTTGGAGTTGGGAATGCAATCCTTATTATTCTACAACTCTGCTTCGCGGGCATCATAGTTATTTGCCTGGATGAACTTCTCCAGAAGGGATATGGCCTTGGCTCTGGTATTTCTCTCTTCATTGCAACCAATATTTGGTAAGTGGTGATTGTTTAGTCAATTATGTATTGGTTCAATCTGGACAAGAGTGAGGGTATTTACCTCTTAAAGTCTTCTTGATTTTACAGTGAAAACATCATATGGAAAGCATTTAGCCCAACTACCATTAACAGTGGGCGTGGGGCTGAGTTTGAAGGTGCTGTTATTGCTTTGTTCCATTTGTTAATAACTCGGACAGACAAGGTTCGTGCTCTGCGAGAGGCATTCTACCGGCAGAACCTCCCCAATGTCACAAACTTGCTGGCCACTGTCTTGGTCTTCCTTATCGTCATATACTTCCAAGGGTTCCGTGTAGTTTTGCCAGTGAGGTCAAAGAATGCTCGGGGGCAACAGGGTTCTTATCCTATCAAGCTATTCTACACATCTAATATGCCCATTATTTTGCAGTCTGCCCTTGTATCCAACCTGTACTTCATTTCCCAGGTAAAAGTTTTTCTATTTTGAATTTTTGAGTTGGGAGTGCCTTTTTCTCTCAAGCACAGCTGCTTAGGTATGTTTGCCTTTTATTTTGCAGTTGCTTTATAGGAAATACAGTGGAAATTTTCTTGTAAACCTTCTGGGGAAGTGGAAGGAATCTGAATACTCTGGTCAATCTGTTCCTGTTGGGGGTCTTGCTTACTATATAACTGCCCCATCGAGGTAATTATTTGGGTCTTAATGTTGGGTTCGTATTTTTATCGTTAAGATTCATTTCATGTTTCTAATTCATGTGCTTAATTTGATCCCTTGGTTTTATTCTACTTACTTTTAATTGGTTGCTCTTGCAGCTTGTCAGATATATTGGCCAACCCTTTCCATGGATTGTTTTACATTGTATTTATGCTGTCAGCATGTGCTTTATTTTCAAAAACGTGGATTGAGGTCTCAGGATCCTCAGCCAAAGATGTGGCTAAGCAGCTGAAGGTATTCTCGAAAGTCTACTTGCTTCATAAGGGTGCTAGTCTCTTTAAGTATTGTAACATTAGGTTATCCATTATTTTTCTCTTAAGCTTTCATAAAACTGAGTGCTATTAAGTTGATTTTTCACATACATTTAGCAAACATTCTGATCATAAAACATGTTTTCTGAAGTCTGATGTGTAGCATTGTCAATAGTGATACTGTGATGCATGATTCTTTCACCATTTGAGGTGCTATATTCACATAACACATATCATGTCTCTATTATAGTATTATGTAATAATTCTGTGTTATTTACTTGTCTGGTACTTTTTCTCTAGGAACAACAAATGGTGATGCCTGGACACAGAGAATCGAATCTGCAGAAGGAGCTGAACCGTTACATTCCCACTGCAGCTGCTTTTGGTGGCATTTGCATTGGTGCACTGACGGTGTTGGCGGATCTGATGGGTGCTATCGGTTCTGGTACAGGAATTCTGCTGGCCGTTACCATCATATATCAGTATTTCGAGACATTTGAGAAGGAGAAGGCCAGCGAACTCGGTTTCTTTGGTTTTTAAGACATTCCGGTGAGCTAGTTAGAACTTACAATGATGACTGGAAACTTTTCAATTTTGGTTAGCTGAGGAATGTAAAAGGAAGAAAAATCCCTGTTGACATCATGGAGAATCCTAACTAATGGAGATTGTGGAGTTTTTTATTACTACTACTTTATTGCCCTGGTAATACATTAAAAAACACTATTGTCATCATTAATCTGACATATTACATAAAAATTAATGCTCGATTTGTAATTTTTCCTTTTTATTTGAAATAATGGATAAAATAAAGAAAAATGAAGAAATCGAGCATTGATTTTTATGTAATATGTCGGATTGATAATGCCAATAGTGTTTTTTAAGGTTTTAGAATTAAAATAAACGTCTGAAATGAAAAAGAATGATGTTAATTTAGCTTAAACGTGATTGGACCTCACGAATGGTCCTCATGGATGGTCTTTAGCATATCATTCCTCTCTCTCTCTATATATATACTAAATATGTATATTGAAACAAAAAATTAATGGATTTTGACAATTAACAACTACTACTATTATTATAAGGATTTGAGTAAACTAACTTTTAAATAAAAATAAATACAAATTATGATATAAAATGAATTCCGTCGAATTTCGACGTCTTAGAACGTAGTATCCCATATAAATGTATTCGAAACAATCGGAAACTAGTGTATCTTGAAATTGGGGAACATTCCCAAAGACCCCAACAAAATCCAAACTAGCCAACATAAAAAAAAAAACATAAATTAAAAGGACTATACTTAATGCATACAATTCGACCTAAATACTTTAACAGCTCTATATATATATATGGATATATTCTTGATATTTTTATTAAAATTAATCTCGATGTATCAATAAATGACCATATTTTATTAACATAATCATATAAACTTGATAGAGACATTCTTACAAATTAAAAGTCGCAAGATCGATAGTTCAAAATGTGAATTCAATGTCACAACCATGCTATTTAGTCAACCAGAACGGACAGTTTCTACTTTCTATGGGCTCGGGGCCTTGCTGAAAATAAGGCCCACCAACAATTATGATACTAATTACTTATAAATTTATTGTACAAGAAATTAGTGCTAGTGTCTTTATTACTACAATTATTGTAACTGCAAAATTGTTCGTGAAGTTGTGATTTTTTAAAACTTAGAATTTGATGATTCTCTTAAAAGAGAGATGCCTTCTCAACGCAGAGAACTACAAACCAAAACAATTATGTATACATTGCTTGTCGTCTTGGAAAGTTGTTTACCCAATCTAGTCATTAGAGAAGTACTTAAATAAATAAATAATAGTAGTCCCATAAAATGTAAGTTGTACAGCTATTTTTAGCAATTTTATATTGATAGTCAACGAGTTGAATGTTAAGATGTTGCGTTGGTTCTTTAGTTCTGGAGAGGCACTCTCAAATATTAAAATAATTGCAAATTAAATCAATGAATTAATGATATTTGATTTTGTTTTTAACAATTTCAAGAGATGATGTAATTACCAATGGTTCTACAAGACATTTGTTGGAATTAAAATTGCCTTTTAGAGATGAGATGGGAGGAGGATGCAGAAAATTAGTTGGGACGCTAAAACCAACAAATTTCAACAATAAAAGATGTTTAAAAAAATCAGCCAAATGAAGATGATAAAAGACCAAATTTCTTCGAAATTCTAATCTTGAGTTGTTTAAAGATGAGAAAGACCGAAAACCTCAATCAATTCAATTCCGATACGAACTTAATAAGTTTGGTCCGATTTGGTTAGATTCAAACTGATGTAATTAACAAGTTTCAAATTAGGTTTAATAGTTTTATAATTTTGGCCTAAACTTTTAATTTATTCCTTCATATATTTATCACCTTTTCACTCATTCCAATCTCGAAACAAAAACCCCAAATAAGCAAGGAAAAAGGTAGAGAAGAAAAACTAGTAGTACTACATAAAGTATCCCATTTATCATTCGAAATTATTTTTTACAATTAACATCAAAATTTACGATTTTACCCTCCAAGCCTCACTCGCAGCCTTCACAGTAGACCGAGGCGTCGACGAGGGATAAACTCGGCATACAACTCTCGGCCCGCGCCAAGACGCCGCCGCCGCCGCCGCCGGAGAGGCCGCCGCGGCGGTTGGCAGTTGGGCTGCTCGGCATCGATTTGGAGCTCTCGAGACTCTTGCGAAGCACCTGCGTCATGGCCCGAATCAAGCGCACAGTGGGATCCTGCGGCGGCCCGCCGGCCCGAAACTTGCTGCAGAAGCTCAAATGTCGGGCCATGGCCTCGTCCGGGCTTATCAGCTTCTTCTCACACCGCAACACTTCGTCTTTCACCGCCTCTGCACAAAGCCCGCATATCCATTTCCCTCCATACCTGATTTTCATTCCACAACAACAAAATTAGTCCAAAATCACGATCGAGTAAGAAAACACAATCGAATCTGTCGAATTCGAGCCGGGTTTTTATGATAAAAACGAATTCTTTTTAGTTCTTGAAAACTAAAAATCAAGAACCCAAATCAGGAATATAAATCTGAGAAAAGAATTAGTACATCTCTCGAACTGTGTTGATGTAAGAAGGGGTGCATTCTTCGGAAAGCCCGCAGCAATCGCATTTCACAAAATCAACATCGATTTGGCCCGAGAGCTGCTTGTTAACGGGCCCGTCCGGCCCGGAGTTCATCACCATCGAATCAACACTAGCTGACATACCTGATCCAGAGGAAATCACCTAAATCGTGTCAAAAATCAAGAATCTGGAAATGGGTTTTCGACAAAAATGAAATTAGAAGCTTCACAAAAGAGAATTACCAGTTTTTTTTCCTATGCAAAAGCACTGATCTTGAATATAAAAAGGATAAAAATGAAATCTTTATTGGTGTTCCTGCTATCTCTCCTTCTCCCACTCGCCTTCTTCAACCTCAGCTTCGATGCAGAATGTGTAGGCGAGATACATTTCAAGAGAAAAGCGCAGAAATTGGAGGGTGAAGAACCCTAATTTCTTCGGTCAATAGCTAGCTGTGGACAGAGAAGATTGTAGAAATCTTTCTATAAAATTCAGATTAAAAAAGAAATCTTTTTTCTTTTTACCATATAAGGCTAGGGGAGGAAAATGGAGAGTGAATTAGTGTATTTATATAAACATGGTGATGAATATTTTGTGTGTGTTTTATTGTGTGGAAAGAAGGATTCAATGATTGGCAGTCAGGTGGGGTGGGGGTGGGGGGGTAGGGGGGTGGGCAGGTAAATTCTGGCCGTATGTTAATGGAGTTGCCAGCACAGCGTTATCTGTGTTTGGAGAGCTGTCGAAATTTTTTGGTGTATAAAATAATAGAATCTTCTATTTTATATACTTAATACAGTATGTTTGTATTTTTAATCTTTTATGTTTGTAATTTCTATTTTAATATTCTCCATGTCCCATTCATAATGTCTCACTTTCTTGTCACATTCCCTTTTTGACAAAGAAAATACACATAAAAAGTATGTGGACCACACATTTCATTTTTGGCAAAGAAATTTTTTGGCAAAATCAATTTTCTCTCCCTAATCTTTGTGCCCAAAAGTAATGAGACATTATGAATGAGATGGAGGGAGTATATTTCTCATATGTCCAAATTTGGAGTGATTATTTTGTCACAATGTGTGTAGAGAAGAAAGTTAAATACGAATTACTATAATTTACTTTAACACGTACAATATATTACTAGTAATTATTTATAGTGTATTATTGACTTTTACTTTGCACGTTTGCATTGTGTTTTTTTAATTGTGTTCATATACATAATGCTATTGCTGGCTGCTATATATGAACTGCGAAATACTATAATTTAGAACATGGAAACAGTATTATTTGACCTTAATTAAATTATTAGGTTATTTCATGTCGATTGATTAATAGTGAGTCTGTAAAGAAAGATCTGATTTTATTGCGTTGATCTTTTCCACCGCAATTACTTGGTGTGCATGAGTGACTAATAGTTGCTTTCGCCTATCTAATAATCAATTTTGTCGTGTTTATCCAATTTTAAAGACATTAATTAATGCCAGGGAAGCCCTAAGTCAAGTGATAATGGTGGAACATTCAAGTCTTTACGGACTGTCTTAAGCTCAGATTCTACCTTTGTGTAGTGTAGCGGATTTACTTGCGTGCGATTGCATTTAAAATACAAAGCAACTGCATTCAGGGTGAAAATAACAACATTAAAAAAATAAAACAAATCACTCCCTTTATAATTTGAACTTAAATTTGCATTCATCCACTAAGGGAGATATATTAAGTGTAGATTTTTACGACACAATAGCTAAAAATGATTTTCATAGATCATCCTAAGAAATGTTCTTATTAATTTGAACCTTTCCCTCTATATATATATATACACCAATCATAATTCAAAAAGAAATTATAGACATTTATGTGCAATTAAAAAAGGACATTATGTGAATAATATAGGCTAAAAGAACTATCACTGATGTGTATTTTCTGAAAAGAAAGAATAAATTCATTCAATGCCCCCAAAAAAACATCTAAAAGCTTAATTGATTATATAAAACTTAATGGTTCAAGGGAGGAAAAATGTATAGATGAACAGATATTAACGATGAAGTCATATATCATGTAACGCGTAAGTTGGTAAACGAAATACTATAAAACTAGAATAGTAATGAAAAATCGAAGATTTCTGATTCGAGATTGGGATTACATTGGAATAAATATATAACTTTTTTTATGCTACTTTGGCGAATGAATAGCTGCCACTAGAATATGCCGACGTGTATTTCTTTATTTTTATTCTCAGCATGTATAGTATGTGGAGAATATTATACTATTAGTCAAGTTTATGGTAACTAAATGAATTTTATCAATGTATTCATGCACACTAAATTATGATGATTCATCAACTAAATTTGTTTGTTATTATTCCTTCCAATACACGTTTCTTGATCCTTTTTGTTTATTCTTTTAAATTTGTTGTACAAATATCCAAGACCAAGCTAGAGTATGGTTCAATTAATCGAATATTTTTCACAAAACAAACTAATCATGCAGTTTTTTATTGGTTCAATCAATCATTAAAAATGCAAAATGCAGAATAAAAATTAAAAACCATTATATCAATTAACCGATTATACGACAGTTAACTATTGAAAAATAATGTTATATTAAAATGTAATTTTAAACTTAAGAAATTACAATTCAAACAAATTATCTCAAATAATAATAATAATAATAATAATAATAATAATAATAATAATAATAATAATAATCTCAAAGACATAAATCTTTTCTAATATAATAAACAATAAAAAATAAGTTAGTTAAATACATGTAAGTATAATTATTAAACAATGAATATCCATATTTTTTTAAATAAATATAGCTAATATTTTATAATTATTTATGGATATTGTTTCGATTCAGTTAACCGCAACTTTTAAAAGAGAAAATAGCGTAACCGAACTGCTATAACGGTTTTTTAAAAAACAAAAGAAATCCTAACCGGCCAGTACCATTAAGCGTATTTTCGGTACAATTTCAAATTTCAATACGATTCGTTGATCACTTCGATTTTTCTGTATTTTTTGCTCACCCCTGCTTGTGTTTAATGAGTGTTTATAAATTTATTTATTTATTTTCTTTTGTTTAAAAGGCTTTATATTGAAGAATTGCTACTTACATGACGTGTGAAAATTATTATAGAGAAATAAGTGTAGATTACGTGTCAGATTATAAAAAGGTAGATCAAATATATATACTTTAATTTTTTGCCAAGCCAAATAATGTCATATTTACTCCTCCACACTTTTTGAACCCTCGCCATATGCATATATATAAGTATATATGATCATAGGCCACTAGCATCCCCTTCTTCACAATTCTTCCCATCATTCAGGGTAGGTTAGGTCGATTTGCATGTTCCAATCTCTACAGAAAATGTTGATTTTGCTTATAAATATTTATTTACGAACACGGTTAACAAATATAAGTACAATATATCTAATTAATTAAGACTCAGTTAATCACTCTTAATCTTAATTATTGTCTTTGCTATAATAGCATATAATAAATTGTGATTCATAAAATTATTTAAAAGGAAAAGAAAAAGAAACTATACATATCAATGGAAAAACAAGGAACAAAATTGTAGTCGCGAGAATCCTTTGTTTGTCGATTTAAAGATAAATATCAGACAAAAAATGATTGTAGTCAATAAATGAGTAAATTTCAAATAAATCATTGAATTTAGAGATAATTATTGCAAATTAAAAAGTCACTAAAGTAGGAATGTTAGATAAATAAAAATATTGTGAAAAAACTTTGCTTCATAATTATAGAATATGAGATACACAAAAACTTGCACAATGTTCGAACTCATAGTGCGCTCGGCCGGATTGGGTTTGGATCGGACCAGGTTAGGGTTGGACCGGACAAATTTGGATTGATGTTGTGAATAAAAGTAACCGATTTTGTGAATAAAAATATAATATTTATAAATAAATGACTAGCTTAATTAAATAAATAATTTATATTTGTTTAATTAATTAAAATAAAGGTTATGCACTCGCGCATATTAAAGAATTTTGTGTTTTTAATATAAATGTTAATTGTATAGAGGAAATGAATGAAAATAGCCATTTTAAAATAATAAAGATAAAAATTGGCCCGCTAATATAAAAAAATAAAAAAATAGTCTCTCATTTCACAAATTTGCACATGCGAATTCGTGAAATGGTGTGTAAAATGCACTATTTCACGAATTCGCATAAATTCGTGAAATAGTGTTTTTACACTTCATTTCACGAATTCGAACATGCAAATTCGTGAAATGGTGTGTAAAATTCACCATTTCACGAATTGGCATGTGCAAATTCGTGAAATGAGAAATTATTTTTATATTTTTATATTTACGGACCAAATTTTATTTTTATTATTTTAAAATAATTATTTTAGTAGTTGCCTCTCATTGTATATATAGCATATGAAAAGGATGACTTTCGGTTGAAGATTTTCTACTTCGTATCTGCATCTTGATTTTTGACATTACTTAGTTAACATTAATATATACTTATGGGCTATGGCTACGTGATATTATTGTATGCACAGGCGAAACGACATTTACAATATATATATTTTTGGACTGGAGATATAGAAGAATATGGTGAACCTGAAAAATGGATATTCCGTGATATCTCTAAATAATTAATTGGTATGTAGTAGCAATTTTTTATATATAGAAACGTCTTTTCAATATATAATGACTTTTTAAATTTTAGTACCCTATTGGGTAAATATATTATTTGTTTAAGAACATAATGGCCCCTCGTGTGTGTGTGTGTGTGTGTGTGTTTCTTCTCCAATTTGTTAACCAAACAAAGCTTAAAGTGAAATGATTTCAAGATTCCAAGTGGCTAATCTAGTTGCCCACTCAAGCTAATAATATTTTTATTTTAATATGAAAAAAATGATTATTTGTATTTAGTTGATTCTGTCAATAACTAAAAAAGTATGAAATGGGGTAATGAAAGAGGGTGGACCAAGAAAGGTAACAAAGCGTGAACATTTTGCATGACTTCGAAAGGGACGCCAACTATTCTTAATAATTGTTTCAATAGTTATATTTGCTAAGTGGTTAAATGATTCAAACTAGTTCCATCAAATAAGTAAATCTACTTGATAATTAAATACCATAATATGAAATGTCATAAGTTCATAATGTAACTTTGAACTTATAAGTGAATTAGATTGAAATGTAACAGAATTGACTAATAGGTAATAACACGTTTAATAATATTGTTGAAATTGAAACAATTAAATGTTTATTTAATTAGTCGAAATATAAACGTAAACTCAACGTGCGAATTTTTTTTATATAAATTTGATTGATTAAATAACACAGCATCTCAACTTGTTAAGCCAAATCAAATGGGCCCAATCTCATTTTACAAAAATCTAACATACTCGCATTATTGTGAAAATGAAATGAAATTAAATGAAATGTCATGAAGTGAAATGGACCATTACTGTCTTTTAATTTGCTTCATAATATATGATACACGTGTTTTATTAAATAGCCACTTAACCAATCCTTTAATTAATGCATTTCTTTTCATCTCCACATATTTCAAATAGACAAAAAATTATTATTTTGGTTTTTAGTATTGATGTTTTAATTGGTGGACTTTTAGTGACAATTTGATATTAAATATATATAGTTTTGTAATTCTGTATAATTATGTAATGGTTAATAAATGCATATGAACATGTGACTGTAAATAAATAAATTACGACAACTAATACACGCTAAAAGTTACTTTATACTAGAACGAGCTTCTTCCCCGAAAATTAATTTGACTATATCATGATATGTAATTCAAATAAATAAATAATGAGGTATGCATGTCTAAAGATACGCTAAGGAGGATTTAGGGCAACGATCTTCTCCGCCGAAACTTAGTTTGATATTCGAATATTTAATTAAAAAAAAGTGCAGTTTCTAAAAAATTGCACTTTTATGTTTTGTACATTCAAGGAGCCAACAATTATATTTTCACAAAGGTGTGTATATTTTTCCTTGTTCCCTTTTTCTCACAACGTTCACATTCAATATCATCTAAATGTAAGGCAAATAATTGTTATATGTATTTAAAGTGAACACAAATATAAGGGAATCATTTTTCAACATAAAGCCATAGCTAGTTTCCTTAAAATTGGGCACATAACATAAAGTGGTTCAACTATAGACATAAAATTAGTATTCTGTAACACCAAAACCTATGTGAGAGTTGTTAATAAGGTAAAAAGTACATAGCAAACTCATGCAAAAATTCATTTTATTTGAGTTTGAAAGGGACATTACCAAGTACACTAGGTGTCCCACCTTTCCCAATAAATATGTGTACAATCACGATATCTATATATTGTTGGAGCAAATCGAGTTAACCAAATTTATTGCATTTTACAACCAAAAAATTGTTAAAGATTCGAACAAACATAATCAAATGGTTGTAGTGCTATTGAAGAGCCAATTTACTCAAAATGTAGTTTGGATTTATCATATTTACTGAAGACTGATTTTCCATATTTGACTATGAAAGGTAATTTAGTTCAACTTATTATGAAGATTAACAAAACTGAGTAGACACACAAGTGACACACTATTTAATTACCTACTGTTTTCGGCATTACATAATCTAGCAAATCCAAATTTCACTCGGATGATCTTTTATATAAAAAAAAGGAAGAAAATAGAAAAGAGAAACAACATATTGAATTCACTTATTTACAATAATGTTTAATACCCGATAAAATATACTCCCTCCGTCGATGATACTCCTTCACAATCTCTAATGACACATGTTTTAATAATTTGTAATGTATGTAAAGTTAATGGAGAATAAAACTCATAATTGAAAGAGTATTAGGTAAAGTAACGGGAAAATTATTGGCTCATGGCGGGTTCTTTTTGTAAATAAATGAGTTGTATAGAGGTTAAAATTAGGAGGAAAGTGAATGTTTTTCGTGGATGAATGAAGTAAATTATACCAAGTTGGTATATTTTCATTTTGCTAGAGGAAAAAGGTCTTATGAATTGAATTAAGTCAATACAAAATAACCGGAGGGAGTATTTTTTATCTTGTTCTTTTTTTAATTATCTTTATTACTTTGACAATGAACTCGGTAATAAATTTTCAAATATGATTTCGTTTTGTCTTTAAAACTTAAAAGGTAAAATTTGGATACATTGATCCGACATTTTCCTGCTAATAATTCGGTATTAAATTCCTTGTCAAATATATACCAATGCTTTGTCCATATAATATATAAACACGTGGTTCGTGTAGAGTATGTCATATTCTTGATAGTCAGTTACCAAAGAAATTTGTGAATAACATTATGAGCAATGCTACAACCACAAGTAGACATGTCAATCGCTTTTTTCCAATTTCCAACCACAAATATTTGACAGAAACGAAGGAGGCATTTTTTAATATTATTATTATCATTATCATTATCATTATCATTAGTATTATTAACAACGCTGAAAAATTTGTAAATATTACTCCCTCCGTCCCATTAGTATTGGCACCATTTTCTTTTTAGTTTGTCCCATTAATAATGGCACATACTAAAAAAGTTAAGAATTTTGCCTTCAAAAAATTAATCAACTTAGTGGAGCCCACCATTCTACACATGAAAACACCACTTACTTAATTTTCGTGCCCAAAAATAAGATGTTAATACTAATAGACGGAGGGAGTAACTTTTAGTACATTTTGTTTTCGTAAGAATTTACAATTAGTCCAGTTACACTCTTGGTTGCAACTTGTATGAAACTAATAACACAATTATAATTCTTAAAAGAAATTACATAACTATAACTTTTGATCGAACTATCCAAAATGCGTCCATATAATGAAAGGCATTTGTTAGTTGGCTATTTGTAGGCCACATTCAATAATGAAAACACTGCTCTGAATAAATAAGGAAGCATCTTTTTTTAACATCATTGATTGAATTTATAATGTGTGATCAATCCAACTTTGTTGGTGTCAATCTTGTCAAAAAAGAAGTGATACTTAGTATTTTACATCAAATATTGCCACAACCCACAAGTTCCAAAATATAATATTTTGTTTAAAAAATATCTGTGTAAAATATCCATACAATAAAAAGCGAAAGTAATGTACGAACATAACATACAAATTGGATACGAGGCAAGATGGGCATTAAATATAAATCATTACTAACCATTCATACCTACTTATACAAATTAATGCTACTGAATCAAAATTTGATAATTTTATTGATCTAAAAATACTACTGATCCGTACAAAAACCAATTAGTAGATTTGTAGTTTATTTAATGATAGAAGTTTTATAAGTCTAATACCAATTTTGTATTATATGTCCATTACCACCGATGCATGTCATGTGTATAGAATGACATCACTTGATCTACGAATTTTGTAATGCACAAATAGCAAATTTTCACAGAACGGAACATAAGATGTAACACGAAAATATAACAGAGAGCCGAACCACCCCATAAAACACCCAAACAATTTCCAATTTTGTGGAATGAAGGCAAGGATGAAAAATCACATATTTTAGCTCAAGAAAATCACAAAAGGAGGCATAAAATGTAGTCAAAGAGATCAAATGCATTCAACCAAAGGCATGTGGAGTTCTATATACTTTAGGAAAGGAATAAAAAATCCTCCCTACACATTGTGCGCATTTATCCTAGTGTTAAAGAAGAGGGTTCGGCAACGTACCCTAACGAGCTTCTTCGACTCGACTATGAGTATCCAACGCCCCCCCCTTCATTCTCGAGTACTCTTATCAGCTTTTCTATCTGTCGTCTATATACAGGCATGAAATGCTCAGCAATCATGGTCTGCGAGAGCCTTAGTTTACTATATAGAGACCTAGGAGTGAGAAAGATCGCAACTTCGTCTTCCTCCGGGCTTTTGTCTGAGTCGCTGGAGGAAGCGTCGCTGTCTCTTTCTCGCTCCGCCTCATCAGAAACTAGTGTAACTATGTGCATTATCTTGCCGGCTGGGAAAAATCTATGTACCTCCTTTGTGTTAGGAACTGAGGCTTGAGATTGAGGGTCGCTTACCTCAGCGATGGCCGCTTCCTCTTCTTCCCGGATTTCTTTGATTGTATCATCTTCCTCGTCCGATTCATGTTCATAAAGCTCACGCTCTATTTGCTGCCACAACTCTACCTCTGTCATCCGATCTTGAAACTTTGCAGGGTCCATGATATCGTCATACTCAACTTCAGTATCGATAGTGAAATTGATCTTACGTTTGTCTCTTCCGTCCGGTGAAGATATGGGAAGCTCCAAATTTTCAATAAGTGTGGTCGTTTCTTCAATAGTTTCCATCAAAGGCTCCTCCGCCGTGTCTCTTTGAGCAGACGAAGACTCTGCAGGGTCTTCAGTTACATCGCAGTTCATCTCAGCTGCTGAACCTCTACGACGAGGGCCTATGCAAGACCACGACCGTAGGGCAGGGCGAGACCAAGCGGCTTGCGCCATGCTTTGTGCTCTCTTCATGACGACCTATTTTAGTAAGAAAGAACTTCAGTCCAACTCCAACATGATTTGGAGAAAAGAGGCTTGAAATATCACTTGAAAATAAAATTCGAAGTTTCTGCATTGCACAATTGAAAGCAATATTAAGATGAGAAATAGACACCTGAGTACGATTGGAGACTGGACGTAGAATTGCACCAGCACCAGCTACTTTGGCTTTAGCGCTTGCCATGGAAGGAAGGCGAGAACCCAAAGCTGAAGCTGAGCGATAAACTGTACTAAGTATTCTGGTACGTTCAATTTGATTCCTCAGGTCATTCAGCCAAGCAGATGCCGTTACCTGCAAAACTGACGAGTCGTTAGGCAATGAACACTGTCTAAAATGAAGTACAAACATGTAGAAGACTTGTTACAACACCTCAGCACGCAAATCATCTACTGATGCAGCCGAGAATGTGGGAACCAAATCAGCTCCATTTATCACAGAAGTGATGCAATCGTTTCCAGATTCAGCCAGTTCCCACGTCATACAAGCAGCTACACATAATTATAAAAACGAAGACAGTTATTAATTGTCATACATTAATCGTTTAATCTTTCATTTGCAAAGGAGGAGAAGAGTATAGAAAAGGAACCTGGAGCAAACGCAACACAGGTAGCGGTCGATAGTTCTTGTCGTTCACGCAAAATATAAGTTAAGAGGGCAGCAGTACCGCCACCAAGAGAATGTCCTATTATCTTTAGGCAAAAGTAAACAAGTCATGTAAGTGTAACCAGACATTATTAGACGCATGATTTGAAAATGAAAAATTAAATATCAAGGAAAATGGTGAGCAAAGTTAGACCTTAAGTTTGTAATCAGGGTGCTTATTAAGTGACGTGAGAAGAGAAGGAGTCGAAAGCTTTGCAATCCATCTAGCAGCTGCAACCATTCCACCATGAGCATAACCTAGAACCAAGTTGCTGACTCCTCCCTCACACACTACTGAATGATGGAATGGTACAACGGCTCCAGTAACAGCTGTCAACGTATCCTTTATGCTGTGAGTTCCACGAATCAGCAATAGCACGGTTTTTGTTTTGTGGTCAATCAAGACGGTAAAAGCTGGCTTCAAAATCTGCAAGATTTTAAATCGTTGTCAGAAAAATTAAAAACTATGGAAATAAATTTCCAGCCTAACAATATTAAAGAGAACACAATCAATTAGCAATGAAACTTACTCCAGCTTTGGGCTCTTGGAGGATAACATCTTCTTGAGAATAGCCAGTCTCCTCAAGAAACAGAGGAAAGGGTTTCTTTGAGAAATGCCAACAGAGAGTGAGCAGATTCAGAAGATATCTAAGATCTGCAGCAATTTCAGGTCCATTAAGCCGTATACTATCACTACCTCCAAATTCACGGGCAACTTGTAAATTTCCCTGTAGAGTTTGCCATAGCTTAGGATCAGGTTCACACAATTTAATAGAAGCATAAGTAATTTTGTACAAAAGTTTTACACCAAGAGAGCATGTGCTGATTATACAATTTGATAGGAAGAACTATTTTATGAAGCCAAGTATCTTATACTGCAACACTGGATCACATAGGACTATGTTGAAGAAAGAGAAACTTAATGCCGCACTAGCTGTGTACCAACAATTGACATTTTTCCGTTCTGCCAAACTCAAAACTTCCGAGATAGCAAAGAAATAAAACGTCGACTCGATATTGAGGTTTAATATATGATTAGCTAGTTACAATGCACAGACCGAACAGACACTTTCTTATGTGAAGTACCTTCAAATGCACGTCTGTCGTATCCAATATCATATGTATTTAAATTATAATTCATGTAGAGTGTATCCTGTTGCATGGGTGATAACAAAACATACACCTTACCCATAACGAAGAATTTTTGTCCGTCTTAAGTCAAAATCAGGAAAGGCAACAGGTCAAAAACCAATACCAAACTCTTCAGAGTTTAGACAGTGATTGGTGAATTGAACTTTACAGGTATATGTCCTGGTTACAGTGGGGTTTCATTTACTACGACGGCAGTTAAAAGGTGGGGCCAATGGAGCGTGTTATATATATGTATAGCGAAATTACACAAGGACACCAGCAGCTAAATGTACATCACATATCAACACAAACATACCTGCCTTTTTAAGAGAAAGCTGATGCCAAAAGCCAAATCACCAATCGGCCACTTCCCCAAAGTTTCTGAATAAGTGAATCTAAGGGTTTCCGACAAAGTTGAGATTGTCTCCAGCCATGTCGCGGGAGCTTGTATTAGTCTATGAGAAACTCTCTCGATCCCTAGTGGAGCATGAACTTGTATCTCAGTTCCATTTTCTTCCTCATCATCATCCCCAGTTGTTGGACTTGATTGTAGTTTCTTATTTAATGTATAATACAAAAGTGCAGCAGCACCAGCTGCTGTAGCCATTGTGGCTGTCGCCATGATTCTCGAGTCCCTAAGGTAAAACAAATTATAAATGCAAAAGCTCAATTAACATTGCATTAAAAAAAAGTATCAACCTCTCCAAGACTCCAACGCTACTTGCAGTATAAAGCTGAAGGCAAGCATTATAATACAGCGAGAAACTGGTGACACTAATAAACAACACAACACAAATTCTTCCTCAAATTCCCAACAAGCTCGTAGAAAACCGAAAAAATCCTGGGAATCTATTTACAAAGTAGGAGTAATGTACTATTTATTATCGTACATCAAATTAGAACAAGTGAAGTGAACATAAGGAAGCCAAAATCTTCAACCATTGAACTTACATAGATAAAATCTACAAGGGTGTGAGGAAAGCAGAAATCTTCACTCTTCATCAAGTCTCAATTGGACTTCAATAACAACCAATGCACGAACACACCGAAAAAATACAACTGCTCAAAAATGCATCTATTCTAGATAGCTTCCCATCTCTTGAATACCCACAATTCAATTTTTCATTTTTATTTATATCTAATCTAACCAATTACTAGAGCAGTGCAAAGAAAAATCCGAAATTCATCATTCTTTCGAAATTGAAAAGTTTTCTATACAAAACAATCAAAACCATTCCTCACAATCATTTATCGGATTATGCAATTAGAAACAATTATCGAACAGACAAAACAAACAAATACTAAACCCACAAGATTATCCCCTCAAAACTGCAAAAACCCAAAAGCGCTAATAGAAATTAACCTGAACATAATTAAAACCTCGAATAGAAAAACCCTAAACAACCCGATTCTGAGGCATATAAAAAATGGCTGCTTGCACAAAAAATACTCAACCCAATAAAAAAAAGGTAAACCAAAAAAAAGCAACCCAAAAAAAACTAAAGCATTTAAACTATCGACGGACCTGAATTGGTGGATGAGTATCGAGAGAAATTAGATAACTGATGGCAGATAATTTTTAGCTTCGCTTAAAAGAAATGCGAGAATTAAGTTAAAAGGAAAAATAGAATACAAATTTGGGGTGCAGTCAGCACGAAAATCAAGGGTATGGAATGAAATTCCTTGCTGTCTTCGCTAATTTGGGGAAAATTTTGGATTTGGAAGATTTGAGCGTTGAGTTTTTCTTCAATTGAACGCAAAATTGGAAATTCGGTTTATTTTTGTTTTTGGTTAGCTTACTATTACAGTTTTCTTAATTTCTTTCCGTCAAATACTATAATTTATTATAGAATTATTTATGACGGTGCTTGAATTTCAATGACGATAATTTCTTCTTCACCTCCCAATTTAATTTCTTTTCCTTTTCACACCAATGACCAATCTCTTTCTCTCTTTTTCGCATCCTTTTTTAATAGAGTTTGCGATATCTATACTATACTTAAATGTGGAATCAAATTAAAAAATTGATTTGAAATTAATTTTAATTTTGATGATAATTTTGTAATTTCTTCTAAATTGATGATTTATTACATATATATAAAAATAGATTAAATCAATTAAACTAAATTAAATTGAAAATTCCTACACCTCTCTCCATTAGTGGAGGAGGAATTAATTATTTTTATTTTGTTTCATAAAATTTTATTCTTTCTTAAAATAGATCATATTATATTAATAAAAAAAAATATGTAAAATATATCTTAATTTAAAGATCGTGTTACGAGCTTCAATTTGATATATAATATATAAAAGATGGATTTCGAATGAGCAAGTTATGATAATTTAAAGTTTTAAAGAGAATCTATACTATTAAAAGCTAAATAGAAAATTTCAATGCAAATTTTG
>JAYJMF010000085.1:3412908-3433253 GCA_036873715.1 Salvia sclarea
ATAATTGACTTATTATTTATGTCAAATACAAAATAAAATAAAAATATCGTGCATCGCACGAGGGAAAATACTAGTAGAATTTAAATGAGAATAGTTTTTAATTGGTTTCGCTTTTGAATGCCCAATTAATATTTCTTCGCTTATTCCAATATAAATATTATAATAAAAAAATATTTAAACATGAAAAAGAAAATTAACATATACTTATAAAAATAATTGAAAATAATAACCGTGCAACGCACGGGAGTACGACTAGTAAAATATATTTTAATTAACCACGTGCATATGCACGGGTGGAATACTAGTATTAGTAGAAAATTGACGAGAAGAGTTGAAAATTTTGTATATTTTAGCTATATATTGATGATTCAGAATATTATTTTAAAAATTATTAATTAAAACTAGACCATAAATTTTTATTTTTATACTTTTGAAAATAGTTTTATTAGTATCTACTCATAGTGTTCAAATTCTTAATTAAACGTGATAAATTTACATAAGTTTGAGAATTAATACACATATTAGTTATAGACAAATATAAATAATTTAAAAAATTAGAGAAAAAACTATAAATTAAATTTTAAACGAATTTTAATTTGAGATATAGTTTTTGAACGAGTGGGCCAAAACCCATTGCAATCCGCAATTCGACTTGATAAAATGGGCTTTTTGAATATTTTAAATGGGCCATATTATGCTATAATAGGCTTAACGGCTCAATGTTGTGGGCTTCAAATTGAATAATGGCGGCGCCAAATTCACTGAAAATATAAGCCGAAATCAAGCAACGGAAACCGCCTTCGGATGTCGTCGTCGGCGGTGAAGTCATGGAGAACGGCGTTTCTGACGCTGCGAGACGAGAACTCGGCGGCGCCGCCTCGCGCCACCGTCGTCCGCCTCCTCGACGACCTAATTTTATCCCAATGCGATTCTCTCGTTGCTGCTGTGCAGCAGTTGCCCCCGCACGAGGTAACCGTTCTTCAATTTCCGACCGATCTGATCCAGAAAGTTCGATTGCTGATTGATGATTTGATGTATTTGCACTCGCAGCTCACATCCGACTTGATGCTGTTACTGGAGCTGGCGCGCGACCTCTCTTATTCCGAGCAAGGAGTCGAAGATGTTGCTCAGGCATTCGTGAAATTATCCGAATTGGTACATTTTTTCGATGATTGGATTTTCATATCATGCTTCAGTTTTGGTGTTGTTGTGATGAGTAGAGTGAACTTAGTTGTTGTTATTTCAACTGATTGAGTTTCAATATCCCCTTTCTTACCAAATTAAGGATTTCAGCTCACTTCATAAGTGTTAGAACACATTAGCATCTCTTAGATCTACTGATCTGCATAACTAACATAAATGATGTTCTGGAGGTAGCTTTTGTAGTGGAATATTCAAGGATGAGTATCAAAATGAGAAACAAATGTAAACCTCGAATTTGTCAATGAGTCGAAGATATTGCTCAGGCATTCGTGAAATTGTCCGAACTGGTACATCTTTTTTAGTTATACGGATTTGCCTCTTTTTTCGTTGATTGGATTTTCAATTCATGCTTCAGTTTTGGTGTTGTTGTGATGAGTAGAGTGAACTTACTTGTAGTTATTTCAACTGATTGAGCTTCAATTTCCCCTTTCTTACCAAATTGAGGATTTAAGCTCACTTTATAAGAGTTAGAACACATTAGCATCTCTTAGATCTACTGATCTGCCTAACAGAGGAAGGAATATGAGCTTGCATTACAAAAATAAATTAGCCATCATGATTCTCAAATACAAGTATTGTGAGATGTGCAGCTGAATATTTTCTTATTTGTTGCAGATCCATGGGATCAGTAAATCCTCTTTACTGGAAATGAATTCAACAATGTGGGGCCTTGTGCTTGATTCGTTCAAGAGGATCATGCAGATTTTCCTTGGCAATGCTGAAACAGAGAGGGCAATTATCAGAAATGTTGCTGTACTTAAACCCACCAAGCATTACTTAGAAAGTGTAAGGTGTGGTAATTTTTCCTCCTCTCTCTATGTCCTCCCTTCCCTTCTTCTTTCCATACAGTTGGAGTCTAAGAGCACACGAGAGGAAGAGTTACTCCTAGAACATGAATAAAACGGAGAACAGAACAAGGGAGGATGTTTTCCTCTAACAAGATCAATGATTGTGTTCCCCAGATAAGCCGATAACAAATTTATTTGCTGTATACCCTCATTTTAGCTAGGTATATTTTTCTAAATAGGTATGCATCCGGGCTTAACTTTTTCTGCTGCTAATCTGCTCTCCTTTAATCAACTTCCATCAATCATGCCTCCCCATTATTTTCTCTTCCATTGCCAATTAATTTCCTCGACTCATCTTACGGCATGAATAGACAACCCATGGCCGACTCTGGTGTATTCCTTCATCTATATCACATGTTCCCCATAAAAGTTTCTTACACATGCTTGGTTGGTGTAATCAACATAATCATACTAAGGGGATGCTTGTTTTCTTGGTAGAATATTTCATTTCAGGGAATTCTTGCTGCTGCTAGTTCTTTGTCCTAGCATTAGTTTAAAACTCCTTAAGTTTATAACCTTAATTGTCTCTTCTGAACCTCTCTAAAACTTCACTTTATCTCCTTTTTTTAGTTTTACACCTTTTTCTGGGCTTCTCTGTATCCACTATAGCTGATGCACTGGTTAATTATTAATTTTTCAGGCTAATTTTCAGTTTATATCAGACAGCTGCTTCACTATCTGAAAACGGGCAACTGCTGAATTTTGTTCTTGAAGTGGTTGAGTATTTTCATGGGGAATCGAAGCACTCTACATATTTTAGTGACAAGTATTCAGTATCTGGTGGTGCATGTGAAGTCCTAACAATTGCATTTTCCATGATTGGTGAAGTATACTCCAGAGTAGGTGCTACTTTGCCAGTTGAGATCTGGAAGTCAACAGTTGTGGTATGTGCCCATTGTGATGGACTCGAATATACCGGTTAAAATTAGCAGTAATGGATTTATATTATAATTTATTTATTTTGTAGGCCCTGAGAAAAGTTATGGAGAGCTTGGCTTCTAAGGGTCTTTTGTTGGAGGATAATACTGTTGCCATGTAAGTTTCTCTTCCTTTTCGGTCAGACTTTTGTTAAAGAATTTGATCATGAGAAATCAAATGGTGTTAATATTTTATCAGGTTTTATGTTGAGCTTCTCCAATGTCTTCACTTGGTTCTTGCAGAGCCTAGAGGATATCTTGCAGAACATGTAAGACTACCTTTCTGATTGGTAGCACATTTGAAACGATTCTTTGCAATAAATTCACCCTTGTATCAAATATTTTTAGGTGGCTGGTTTTGTAGCATCATTGAGAATCTTCTTCCGATATGGCCTTGTAAACAAGCCATCGGTCATGAATCAACCAACTAATCACATGAAGGGAGTAGGTTTGACAAGCCAAAACATGCCTTCTGAAGTATCAAATCAATCGAAAAGTGGTCGGTACAGGCCTCCGCACTTGCGAAAAAAGGTTGCAGTAAATCAACAGCATAAAGATGAGGAGTGCCTAGTTTCTTCTAGTCATGAATTTATTTCATCGGATTCAGATTGCAGTGATAATGATGGACCTGTGATGGATAACAGCAAAGTTTATTTAGCTAAGGCAAGATTAGCTGCAATTATTTGTGTTCAGGTTAGTTCATTTTGTATAAGAAAAACTTTTTGTTTAAATTGGTAATGTTTATTATCAGTTTGTTTCGTCTAACCTTGACTTTTGCTTGAAGGATCTCTGCCGAGCTGATCCCAAATTGTTTACAGCCCAGTGGACAATGCTTTTGCCATCCAATGATGTGCTACAACACAGGTGAAGCATGTCCTCCCTCATCTCTTGTTTATGATATGTGGTTGGTTGTTAATTAATCATTTATGGGTATATATTTACTAAAGATTTCATGTCCTATTTCTAGTTTCATTCATGTTATTTATTTACTCTTTTCATTTTATGTAGGAAATATGACACGACTCTGATGAGTTGCTTGCTTTACGACCCTTCGTTAAAGGTTTCATTATATTGGCTGCAGTTGCTAAATAACCATTTCTCTGCTCTTTTTATTTTTCGTATATTCATCCATAGTACTAACTACTAAGGCACTGTAAATTTTGCTTAGGTCCGAACAGCAGCTGCTTCTACTATTATAGCAATGTTGGATGGGCCTGCTTCTATTTCCCTACAGGTAGCAGAATTTAAAGAGCACTCAAAACATGGGTCATTTACCACACTTTCTAGTTCTCTTGGGCATATCTTGATGCAACTTCATTCAGGTATTGAGATCTAAATATTCGTTTTGCTTGTTTGCATTTTCATTCTAATCCCTTAAAAATATTGGTACTTCTGTATTGTCAATTTAGGCAGTATATTAGCAAGTAGGTGCAATGTGGCCAATTCCAATGTTAGATAGTCAGTGATGGCATGCATATTAGAGGTTTTTACTACGTAAAAAGCGAAGTTTAGTCAAATTTAGTATATCGTGGTTGATTGAAGGTTAGGTTACATAATGAGGCATGATTAATAATTCGGTCCGGTCAAATTCTCAAATTTGGCAGATTGCAAAGAATTGTCAAAATCTTGAGTACTATTTTTCTACTAAGCCTTTCTTGAATTATGATGCTCTTAGAGCTGTAGTTTGATTGACGAAATATTGTCTTTTTTGAGCAGGTACTTTGTATTTAATCAAACATGAAACCAGCGGTAGATTGCTGGCATTGTCATTTAAAATCCTAATGCTTTTGATAGCATCTACACCGTAAGTTTAAGCTACGAAACTGAAAATTTGTTTGATCTTTTTCCACCTACTTCTATTGTTTTTGTCATTTTCGTGTTAGTCAATCAACCAATTAGGTTGATTCTGTCAAGAAACAGTGAGTTTACCAGTTTCTAGGAGGCCCCGTCACTTTAGTTTATGCTCTAAGAAGCTCTTAGTTTTATGTGTTTCTATCACAACTTGTTCTTCCTGTCATACTATGTTGGGATTTCAGTATTTGTGAGTCTTATATACTATTACTCAGGAGGCCTATGTTGTTGGTGCTTGACTAGTTTCACCTTTATCCTTACTAAACCACTATTTTGAAAGATAATTTCTTACATTATTCTGTTTTCTTGGTTTTCTGGATAAAAGACATGGGGATCCTAAGCCACTAAATGGAGAGTTGACAGTAGTATTAGTAGACTAGTAGTAGTAGTAGTAGTAGTAGTCTAGTAGTACCTTTTATCAGAATTATTTGCATTAGCATTTAATGGTGATTCATAAATGTATCAATTTTCTGTTCAAATGGGTCTAACTGTTCTTCAATATATAGATATTCAAGAATGCCTCCTGAGCTGCTCTCTAGGGTTATCTCTTCACTCCAGTCAACAATTGAAGCAGGGTTTCCATTTCATAATGATCGGAATAGCTTGCTGGTAAGTATCAAGTTTTCATCCATAATCAGCAATAATATGACTCCATTTTCTGGCTAATATGGGTTGTGGAGTTTGCTTATTTGTCTTGTGTGCAAACTTAGTCAATTTCTCACATATTCTATATATCAATTTAAGCTGGATAATTATTCTCAAAAAAACAAAAACAAAAATAAGCTGGATAATTACTGCAATTTTTTGTTTAGTTTCCTGTACTATACCCACAATTTCATGTAAATGAAATCTACGTGATTGCTTGGTTCCAATTTTGCAGGCTGCGGCAATTGTTTGCTTAACCAGAGCTCTTTCAGTGTCTGCCTCAATGTGTGTCAACAATATGTTGCTGGGAGAAATTTCAACAGGTTTGTTGCATGTAACCATATTAAAACATGTAGCTTGTTGCATTTTCATTGTTCCTTGGTTGATTTCTTGTTGTATTTGTGATATGAATGGGCTTGTATTTATTCCAATGTTTTCAAGTGAGCAACGCCTCCTTAAGAAAATTAAGTTGAGGAGAGGTAACGATGATATTTTCTATTATTATTACAGTCTGCAGACAGTGTATCTATAATCCTGGGGTTGTCTATCTAAGACGGGAACATGCAAACTAGAATAGGAATGAACTTAGTTCTAGTTAGAAATAGAATTAACTAGTAGACTACTAACAATACACCATTGTCGTGTTAGATCGGTCTTTTTCAAGCTTAATATGGTTATCGGTCCACAAACCCTGTAGTTTAGTGGTAATCCTCCCTAATAAAGGTGAGCGAACTTCCTAGTGCTCCCTCCTCAAACTCAAAAAACTATTAAAAGGGTTGAAAAGTTTGGGTAGACTTGGAATAAAATACTCAAAGTACTATTGGAACCAAGTTTTCTTATGGGGACATCTAGGAAAAGCTAAATATGATGAACTCTAGTTAAAAGTTTTGAGTTTGAAATTTTGATTTATAGATATAAGATATAGTTGATTCCTTGTTTTCAATACAATTTTTTTTTATAATTAAAAGCAGAAAAGAAAGGAGAAGGAACCCTTTTATTACTCAGGGCAAGAAAATACCACGAAGAGCCTGCTCATAACTAACAGTTAAATATATAGCAAACAGCTGTCGGTCAGACGCTCGTATACTTCCATCTTGAATAGATTCTGGCCATAACAGCCACCAACTTCATCTTGCACTTCTTGGAATTCTCAGTAAACTCCAAAGTGAAGATTCTAGTTGAGAATGAACTGGGGAGCTTTAGTAACAGATACATGACATCAACTTAAAAGTTGAATGAATATATATTCATTATATTGTCGTATTGTGTAACGAAGAGGAGATTTACTGGAGAAGTCATTATATTGTGTAAGAGATAGTGGAAGCCGTGGAATGATCAAAGATATTTTATAAGTTTTATGTGTCTGATACTTGAGGGAGTTTTAGTAATTATACCTCTTTATATACCTTCTTTAGATAGTATCTTCTTTTATCCTCTATACTTTTCTTGATCAAAGAATTCTAATGTTACTTTCATGTTAACTGATTTATTTGCACAATAATATTATTGACCAGGATGTCTTAAAGGTCAGAGATCCGGAGTACTGTATACTTTATTTCAATATTCTGAACTATTGTCTACCCCGTCAATAAGCTTAGAAGCATTTCAGGTGACATTTCTCTCTGCTGAATAAACTAACATCTAGTTCATTTTTCTGGAGGTGCATATGACGTGTATCATTTATATTCTATCATGTCCTACTCTATTGTTTTCCTTAAAATGAAATAATGTATACTGGTGACAACTTGTGGGCATGAAATTTAGTTTAAACTAATAATTGTGAATGACTATGGGCATGAATAAATGTTGTTATTACTTTTCTTAGTCTGTCTCTTCTTCACTTTCTATGAAGTCCGTGTTTTCCAAATGTATAGAGAAACTATTTAATTGCTTAGTTCCTGAACAACAACATTGATACCAAGTCCCTTCATCAGTTTAAGGAATAAATTTAGTTCAATTTTTGTCACTCGTGATGTGAACTACTGACCACATCTTAGGTTTGTATTCCTCGGTTTCACAACTCCTAGTTCTTGCTTTGGCCTATGCCCGATCTTTCTTTCGGGAAAGTCTTCTGCTTCTTGGCCTGGCCCAGATCTTCTTGAATAAACTATTGTTTGCCCCTTGGCATTAAGCCTCTTAGGCTGTCTACCTTTGATTCAATAGTCTCACCTTGGCGGTCTACTGAGAAGGTCGTATCCATGGTAGTAAAAGTCTGAACTCATTTAGAAGTCTAATAAACGCACTTCTAATACAGGCACTTTATGGATCCCAGAATAGGGATCTGAATTTTGACAAAATAAAGTGCATGCCATTGCCTGATAAAGCTGAGTTTCAACTATGTTTTATGTATACCACTGCTAAATCTGTAGTATCCCCCATTCCATTTTTTCCTCTTCCCCTCTAGTGTCTTTCTTTCTATCCTCGTTGTTTTGTAGGAATACCTTTGGTTCTCCAGTTTCATCTTCTTGTTTCCTCTTGTTCTATAACGTGTCTTCCTCCATCATCCCCCATGTCCGTGGTTGCTTCCACATGTTTGCGTTATGTGCTTACAATAACTCAAAATGCACCCACTAGCTTTGATTTTTGAACATATAACTGAATAATTTTTGCCTGAAGTATCCATTGTTTTAATTGGTTGCTACAGGCTCTTAAATCACTGTCTCATAATTATCCAAATGTAATGACCTTATGCTGGGAACAAATTTCCTCTATCGTTTATGGAGTATTGAGCTCATTCCCTGATGAGTCTTCAAGGCTGTGGAGATGTAATGCTGAGCAGACTGCTGCACCGATAAAGGAGAGAGTCGTGACTGCTGCTGTCAAGGTGGATTGGTTTTGTTTCGATGTTGATGCTATTTTTTTATCTCTTAGCTCAACACATTCATTCAGCAACCTCCTTGATGTATTGCATGCTTTTCACGTGTGAAACAATTATGGATCTGACTTTGGTGCAGGTTTTGGATGAATGTCTTCGGGCCATTTCTGGCTTTAAAGGAACAGAAGATCTTTCAAGTGATAAACCTCTTGACAGTCCATTTACGTCTGACTATGTGAAAACGAAAGCAATCTCATCAGCTCCATCATACAGTTTAGAGATCCCTGTTTCAACTCTTGATGATTCTAAAACATGTATCGTAGCAAGTGAGAGGTGGTTGGAAGCAACAAACAAGCATATGCCTCTTATTATTAATCATTCTTCTGCGATGGTTAGTTCAGAAGAGATTCATTTAATTGAGAACTACCTTGTTACCTTCCTTTTATAGGTTCCAAGAGACTTTTGTATCTGTCCTTTTCTTTTCCATTATTTCCGTTCCAAGAAACTAGAGACTCTTGTGAGCTGCTTGATTCACTGAATGAATAAATTGATTTGGTGCTCAGCTGCATAGCATGATGTACAACTAGTCTATATGTATTTCAAACTCTGTAAATTCTGCAAGTGGATCTCATTTTTTCTTTCCTTTGATAGGTAAGAGCGGCATCAATGACCTGTTTTGCTGGAATGACTTCGCCTGTTTTCCTTTCCCTTCCGAAGGGCAAACAGGAGTACATAATTGGATCTTCAGTAAGTCCGTTGTAAACTTGTATCTCCTATCTTTTGTAAGTTACTAATCAGTTATAGCTACCCACTCTACCTGACTTAGAGCTGCTATTTTCTTTCTCTGTAATTTCAATAAAAAATGTGTTCTATTTGCTGAAATTTTGATCTTAATATTTTGCATCTGATATATGATATTTTCATATTTTAATGTCGAGGAAGATCTGTACCAGAGTACTGACTATTAAATTAAACAAAACATGTTTCAACTTTCAACTCACTTATGAACCTTAATAGCAAGTTAGGACGGACCGTTATGCCTTGAAAGGTAGGGATAGTGCTGAATATACTTGATTTTAATCTATATTTCATGTATTTTTCGCAGATTAATGCGGCTATAAGTGATGCAGTTCCTTCAGTTAGGTCAGCTGCTTGCCGAGCCATTGGTGTCATTGGATGTTTCCCGCAAATATATCATAGGTAAACAAAATCTGATAAGTCTCACAGTTTCATGTACTGGCAACCTGAGAAATACTTGAGGTTCATTCTTTTTGCAGCATGGAGGTCCTGGAGAAATTTATCCAGGCTGTTGAGCGCAATGCTCGTGATTCACTGGTTTCTGTAAGATCTATTCCCTCTGGTCCTAGTTCCTTTTCTTGGTTTAGTTTGGTTTGTTTTGTCTTCTTTCTCTCTTTCTCTCACACACACAAAACATGTATTCATATAAGTAGTCCTGAGTCATGGTTAGTAATTACATAGAGAACAAAGTACTAATTCGTTCTGAGGGTTAATTGCACTTGCAGAGGACATGGCAAGATGCTGAGACTCTTTGACAAAGCATGATATATTAGATTTTCTATTTACTGTTATTGATATACATCATATACTTAGAAAACCATGACATTCTAACTTAAGAACCAAATTGGAATTATAATTGAATAAACAATATGAAAGTAGCCATTAACTGTTAGAAGATGGATTCTCTTGTCCTAATTGACAACCACCGACTTCTCCTCAAAGATGAATCCTAGATGAGTCCTACTAAGATGAGGATTTCGAATCTAATGAGATCTATGAAGCCGGAAAAAGCGATCCATAGCCCATAACTAAATAACTTACTTCAAAGGATTATAACTAAACTGATGAAATGCTATGAGTAGGGTGTTTCTAATTTGAGATTCCTTTATCTTAAATAAATGCATTTAATGGCAACTTTCAGGTGCGTATCATAGCTTCATGGGCATTGGCAAACATATGTGATTCTCTTAGTCATTGCTTGGATGAACTTCATGCTGGAAGAGGTTCAATTGGTGGGCCATTGTTGAAATCCTATATTTGTTTCACTGCAATTGTTGATATTTTTTTGGGCTCCCATCTAATGCCTTACCTGTGACAGAATCTACAAAATGTTCTGAATTCACATCGCTGCTAGTAGACAGTGCGTTGCGGCTGGCAAGAGATAATGACAAGGTAGAAAGCCAAGTGTAATATTTGTCCAAGAGGCTGAAATCTTTAAGCACTCTTTTATGACTTAATGTGGCCTCAACTAAGTTAGAGCAATTAACATTTTCTCTTTTCCCTATTTTCTTAGATACCATGCATCTGATGGAACTGATTCTAATTGGGCACTTGTGTGCTCTTGCTTTGGCATGTCGCAACTAGCATACTCTTGCTTTTGCAATCTTTATGTGGTTTTAATACCTGAATGCATAAATTTGGTCTGTTGATGGGGCATCTCTTGTTCTACTTTGTAATCCTGTTTTAGTTTATGTGGTACAGGTCAAAGCAAATGCTGTTAGGGGTCTAGGAAATATTGCAAGATCTATCCAATTTACAAAACAATTACCTGTTAGTGGTGATCCACTGGATTCTATACCTTCAAAAACTGAATACGTCATGGCACAAGGATCCAAGTTTCGTATGAAAGAAAGGTCACAATATTTTCAAAGTTCCTCGGGGAGTTTTGATTGGCTCGATCAGATGGTGCAGGCATTTCTTTCTTGTGTCACAACTGGGAACGTTAAGGTTTGGTGAAATTTGTGATTAGTATTGTATTCTTTTATACTGTAAGCATAATTTTTATTCGATGTTCTTGAAACGAAGCATTTCTAACAGGTTCAATGGAACGTGTGTCATGCATTGAGCAATTTATTTTTGAACAAGTCTTTAAAGCTGCGTGACATGGATTGGTGAGTGATCTATTATTATAGTTGTTTTATTGGAAAGAAATGAAAGATTCCATTTACATGCTGTGCTTGAATATTGAGAGTTTTAGTAGATGAGGAAGTGCTCTAATTGTTTCCTTTTATCGAGTAGGCATCATATTCCCGTGATTCAACTTCAGTGATTAAGGGAGTTGTGATTAACCGCTGGAGAAATCACTCTAGATAGAGCATCTGCTAAGTTTGTTTGCATCCTCCAGTTGTTAAATGCTAGGGTCTTCGAGTAACTTATATTTACCATTTAGGAAAAATGGTTATTAGTCTTTGTGGGTATATCGTGACGTAGTAGGCGTCAATTTGAAATATTAATTTGGATGGTCCTCATTCATCATAACTTGAAGATTGCATATTCTAAGTCTTTACTAACATATTTTACAGGACCTCATCTGTATTCAGTATCCTTTTGTTGCTACTTCGGGACTCTTCAAACTTTAAGATAAGGATACAAGCTGCCGCCGCCTTGGCTGTACCAGAAACTATAAATGGTGAAGTATTAGTAGTTATATATGACTAGAATGACTCTCCTTTAATAATTTCTCATTCTCTCGAACTCCTTTACCCTTTCTTTTATTGTATTTTTCTAGAAGCTACTTACAAGCTAGAGCATATATTGACTGGGGTTTCAGTATCATGAGATTAACTCTCTTCCTTAGATGGATGTTTGATCCTTGTTTTGATCTGGTTCTTTTTTCATTTGTCTGTTTTTTCTTGTGTTCAGATTATGGAAAATCATATTATGATGTTGTTAAAAGTGTGGAGCATGTTGTTGAGAACTTTAAATCAGATCAGATTTCAGAACCATCCAACTTCAAATACTGGATTGCCCTGGAAAAGCAGGTCAGCATGAGAAATTCTCATAAACTTTGTTCTTTTGCTGAACCATTATCATGAACGTAATTAAAGTCGCTAAAATTGCTTTATAGAAAGCAAATGTATGATTCTTTTCTTTTTCCCTCGCCTTCAGAAAGGGAAACATCACTTCTATTGTACATAGTTGACCATCAGCAACTTGTATGCTGTTCAGAACACATAGATATTAGTCTTATCATTATCAAGCTATTCGGGTTTATTGTTATATTGGTGTTTGTTTGTTACAGTTGACTTCAACGATGCTGCATCTGCTGGGTCTTGCTTCAAGATGTGACGAACAAGCTATAAAAGATCTACTTGTCAAAGTAAGATGAGCGACATTTTCTTATGTACAGCTATGCTTATGTTTCGTAGAACATCCTGCTTAAGTGCACATACTATTTTGATGTGAAAACGTATCAATATATCCGTTTCGTACAGAAAGCATCATTCCTCGAGGTTTGGATTGAAGAGCTGTGCTCATCTATTGGTGATACAAGTAATTCACTTCATGAGGCAAAGCATTCGTCCGTGTACCAGAAAAAGGATGTTATATTGCGAACAATTAAGTCACTGATCGAGGTGTTTGAAAGCGGTAATCATCATCTCATTGCTCAAAGATTTGAAAAATTGGCCAGTAGCTTGCTTTAAATGAGCGTTGTAGTACTAAGAAGTAGATATGTAGCTTGCTCTAAAAATGAGTGTTGTTGTAAGAAGACAGTAATGCAGCACAGGAGTTTCGAATCCAGATATGGGATTATCGTAGCTAGCTAGGTTGAGGTTTAGATAGTAATATTGCTATATTCAAGAATCTCCGATGTTTTTCCTCGTCTAGCGAATCTTGTCCTAAGAGGTTTACCAGACCCGAGGGAGTGGAGAGTACTTGTGTGGAGTCATGACCGTCGTCCTCGTTCGACCAAGGTGTGTTAATGAAGCTTTCTAGTTTGATTGATTTAATCTTGTCCTAAGAGGTTTACCAGACCCGAGGAAGTGGAGAGTACTTGTGTGGAGTCATGACCGTTGTCCTCGATCGACCAAGGTGTGTTAATGAAGCTTTCTAGTTTGATTGATTTTTCAGCCGATATTAGTTGTGTAAGTTTGAGATGCGGGCGCTGCTGCACCAATAAGAGTTGGTGAGCAAACACTTGTATAACAGAGGAAGGCAATATGTGAATATGTATTTATGAATGTATACTAGGTTTGAGACACTTTCGTGCCCGATTTTGCGTCTCTGAGCTTCCCGCCAAGCTCAACGGGGACGAGAGGCGCAAGGGAGAGCAAAATATCTGCAATTAATGGTCGATAGCTTGGTTCCGGTTGTATGCACAGCAACGCTACCGCAGCAACCTGGTATAAGTGGTTCAAATCCATAGAGCTTGCAATCACAGGATCCAGAATATTGGGAAGTTTGGTTCTGTCTGTGAGCTGAGGCATCGCCTGCATGTGTTGTGTTGCGTCGCATCAATCAGCTCAAGGTCAAGATTAACGGTTTCCTACCAAAGAGAAAGCGAGAAAACGTACCCATGAGACTGTCGACTGGGTGTGAGGCGGTGCCGGTTTCTCCATAGGCTTTCTTCCCAGGAGAAGCTCAAGCAGCACCACTCCAAAGGCGTAGACATCACTTTTATCTGTTAGCTTACCTGTTTCAAGATTATGTTATGTTATTCATTCATTTTGAGCTAAAATGATGAGGAAAAAAAAAGGTTATGATTCATGAGCTGCATTGCACCATTTAAGAGGTATTCAGGAGCTACATATCCCATGGTTCCTGAAACCTTGCTCATTTGGCCCTTCTTCTGAGTTCCATCCAATATAGCCAGCCCAAAATCTGAAAGCTGATCAAAGTAATTCAACTAAATTAGTTAAATCATAGGGAAAACTGTAGGTTTCATGAATTATACTTTATTTTAATCTGGTATTGTTTAACTAGTTGGATAGAGGACTTGAGCTCCATTTCAAAAAAAAATGTTAGTTCATGTATTTAATTATCAACTTTCAAATGTCATATTTTAATTGATGTATTTATTTGTCAATTTTCAAACATGGTATTGTGATTGCAAAATGGTGTATAATTCATGATTTAATCTATAGTTTTGTTGAATGATCAAGAAGTTTACCTTGGCATTGAAGTTGGAATCCAGAAGAATATTAGACGATTTGAGATCTCGATGAATTATTGGCGGATGGCAGTGGTGGTGTAAATATTCCAATCCTCTGCTCAACATTTGCCATAGCTATGTATATAAATTAAATATGATACATATAAATATGATCTCCATAAGCTACGATAATTTGATAAACATATATACATATGCATTTACCTTGCTATATCAAGGGCAATCTTGAGCCGTAAATGCCACGTCAATGCTGAACCCTTTGAAGGTCCTTCACAAAAGAAATCAGCCTTAATTAGGAATGGATTTAATGATAAAGAAAAATTGTCGATTAAATCATGAACATTTAAAAGTTAACAATTAAATATTAAATTTTTGCTATTGGAGCTCAAAGCATATATAAAATCTATATGAATATTAATTAAATCGGCGTGGATTAAAGATGCTATTAAGTTTGAGCTCTAATTAGAAAAATTAGTGTTCGCGACGTTTTAACTAGTGTCCACGTAGGATTATATTGCCGAAAACGGCTTTAGCTCCAAATGCAAAATAAATAAATAAATACATTATAATTCATCTATTTAATTGTCAACTTTTGTGTTACAATTAAAATGAGGTATAATAGGTGATTTAGTCGGCAGTTTTCTCTAGTAACTGCGATTGGAATTGCATTTTGAATGTACCGTGTAACTGCGCTTCGAGAGATCCGCTGTGCATCAGTTCATACACGAGAAGCCTTGTCTCAGCATGAATGCTGTAGCCCAATAAAGTGATTATATTTGGATGCTCAATTTTACTCAACAACTCTACTTCAGTCTGCAATTGCAACGCAATTTGAAAATAATTAGCAATTAATTAATAACATAAACACACACACACACACACACACACACACACACAGAGAGAGAGAGCTGCAGTCTGCAATTTGAATGCAGTTTGAAGATAATTAGCAATTAATTACTAACATAAAACCTAGAGAGAGAGCTCTACTTCAGTCTGCAATTCCAATCCAGTTTGAAGATAATTAGCAATTAATTAATAGCATTCTGCAATTGCAATGCAGTTTGAAGATAAATTAGCAATTAATGAATAACATTAAACCGAGAGAGAGAGAGAGAGAGAGAGAGAGAGAGACCTGAAATTCTGCAATAGCATCTGCATTCGAAAGCTTCTTAACAGCAATGGCAACGCTGCCAGGCTGGAGACTGCCTCTGTATACGCATCCGAATCCACCGACGCCTAAAATGTTACTCTCTCTGAAATCATCCGTCGCCGATTCTATGCTTTTATACTCCATCATCATCACATTCATCTCCATCTTCATATTTCTGCAACTGCTTTACACACAGTCACACACATTGATTCAATCTTCACCAGCTGAAAAATTAATTAGGAAATTTTGCGAAGGAAGAGTTAGTTTCTAATTTCAATCCGACCTAAACTCGCTTCGCCGCTGCGATTTCCGCCGGCGGTAGAAATAATACAGAGAAAACAACACGATTGCTCCGACTAGAAGCGCCGCGGCGGCGGATGTAACCGCCATCACCAGCAGCTTACGATGCCGACTCATGCTTAATTCCTCGCTTTCTTCTCAGATTTGCTCCGATTTCGATTTCGATTTTGATGGAGAGAGAGAGAGAGAGAGACGGTTTGGAAATGGATGGATAAATGGGAGCTGAGAGTTGAAATTGGAGTGAAGTTGGTTAAGCGGTAGCTTAAATACTAGTGCACTAATACAGAGGTGAGCTGAGTTGATTGTGAAATCGCAACGCTTTCACCAAAATTTAATTAAATTAATTGATTAATCATCGGTTTGACTGTATTTAATTGTTTTCAAATTATCCTCTATTTATCACATTGGTTGGTACATTTGGTTTGGAGATTATGTTTTCGGAATTTATTATTCTAACAATCATATTTTAAATTTAAAATGAGTGCTGAGATCGTTTTCAGTTATAAAGTACAAAGACTTTTCCAGTTAATGCAACAAATTTTCCAATATTTTCAGCGCAGTGATTTACACAGCAAATTCAATAACTTTACACGTCGAGTGTAATGTAAAATTAATTTATTCGACGTGTAAAATTACCGCATTCGTTGGAAAAGATATTGCACTAAAAAAATTTAAAAAATTCACCTCCAGTAAGATTAGAGCCCAGATAATTCATCCATAAATTTGATCGTATTCGTCAATTTAATAAGATGAACTATCCAAATTAATTCTTAGTTATTTGAAAAAAAAAGATAGGATTTTTAATTGAATCTCTCTCTTATATTTCCACTTTCCATAATCATATTAATTTTATAATAAATAATAGTGATAATGAATAATAATGATGTTGGTTTAAAAGTGGAGAGGCGAAATAGTATGAGAAATGGAGTGGGCAACCTAACTGATGTTTCGCCACGCAACTGCTCCTCCTTTCTATCTTCTTTGACTATATATTTGTATACTCTATTTCTAATCAATGTTGTTTCTACATATTTAATTATTGCATGTTTTCGTATAAATAGAGATTTTTTGTCGTTGGAATAATTAGTAAATAAAAAACAGTCCAATGGGAAAGAGCCCAATGATATTTGGACTATTTTTTTTATAAAAGAAATGGACTATTTCTCTCCTCTCTATTATTGGAATTTTGAAAAAAATTAAATAATATGCATTATGTGTATATTTTAAAATCAATTAAACCTTGCATATAAGGAAAGAATAAATTTATAAAATGGGAAAAAGAGAGAGAAATGACCCTCTTTATTACCCATAACCCTTTTCATAATCGTAGGCCCATTATTGTAGAAATATAGATAAGATAAATGACCCAAATTCATTTCATAATCATAGGCCCATTATCATTGGGCTTTTTTATATTGGACTTATTTTTTCCGAAAAAATAATATAAAAAAACGATATTGGAAAAAAATAAAAATTTAACATACAATAAAAAATTTGGAAAAGAAAAAAGGAAAAAAGAGAAAGGCGCGACGTGGAAACAAACTGAAACATTCATAATCAAAACCAAAACAACCATAGCAGAAAAGCTTCAGAAACTGAGATTTGGGATGTCAGTTTCATGGCAGACTCTCCGCTGCTTCTCCCCTCTCTCATCCTCCTCTTCGACTCTCCAATGGCGCTCTCCTCCCCTCATCCGCTGCTCCCGCTCCGCCTCGCTGCAGGAGGCTCCGATTCCCTCTCCGATCGAGCTGCGCAGCCCTCCGCCGACGCCGCCGCCGCCTGAGCATAACAGCCCTAGCACTAGCAGCAGCAGTAGCTCCGGAATTCAGGTGCCGAGGCAGAGATACATAGCGGTTTCCAAATCGGAATTACTCGACGCGATTCTCTCCTCCATGTTCCCCTCGCCGGAGGAATCGCCTCAATTCCTCGCTCTCTGCCAGTCAGTATCCATCCAATCGATTATCGATTCGATTAATCCTTGTTTGGTTGAGTAGATTGATTGAATTTGCAATTGCAGGTGCTTGGATTCGATTCTTCACGTGGAGCACAAAGCGATTTTGGAGGAAATGAGAGGTTACTATGATGATCTCACAGTGAAGGCTGATGAATTTTCAGATGAGGACGGCGGTGAAGATGAAGGAGATGAGAATCACTCGAATTCGAAGCTGTCGTTGCCGTTTGGTTTCAGTTTCAACCTCAGCTTCGATTCACTTTGGGATTTTTCATCCAGGGCTGCTCAGAGTGAGAGGGATTCTATCAAGGCTTCTAGGTAGTATTTTCTATGCTATGTTTTTTTTCCCAATTTACAGTTATTTACTGCTTGTACCATCAATTTGAACATGTTTACATTTTCATTAGCATGATGTTAAGGTGTGTTTGGCTAAGCTTATTTTAGAGAGCTTATAAGCTCCAATGACTTATAAGTTGTCAAAGTGTGTGAATATTTGAGCTTATAAGTTAGGGACAGAATTGTGAGTTAGAGAGAGAAATTAGTTAGAGACAAAAAAATTGAAGAGAAATGAAATTGGATGGGTATATGTTGGAAATGCCAAAACTATGATAAGTCTATTTTGGTAAATTTATCGTTGCTTATAAGATTATGAAAATATCAGTTGGGGTTGAGGAGCTTATATTTTGGGGGGAGCTTATTTTACTACTTATATAAGCATTTAGGAGCTTATTTCGCCAAACACTTTGCAAGAGCGTATAAGCTCCGAAACAACTTATAAGCTTAGCCAAATACTCTCTTACCTTAGTGTCACCAAAGAACCTCATTCCCTTCACATAACTTTTTGTCATTTACTTATTCTTTTTTGTGCTTAGAGCTGCGATCCCAGGGCATTTTCAACGCACTTTCATGAGACTGCTCCAGAATGCCGAGTTTGAAGAGTTGTCTCCCAGGGATTTGATGTTGACATCAGCACTGAATACAGATTACCTCCTTACATTGCCTATTAATATTGACTGGAAAAGAGCATCTGTGTCCAGTGTTATTGTATTCAGGTACTGATTGCCATCTACTGGATTGTTCACTGATAGCTGAGCTGTGTTCTTTGCTCTTTTATTTACTGTAGATATTTAATTACTCGATAGACAAGGAAAATCTGCCATTATAGAATCTTGCAATCCAGTTAAAGGAGGGAACAAGGGTCTCCTTGCTTATGATAAAATACAACAGAGAATCTCTCTATCGTCCAACTTAAATTGCAGCTGTTCTTGGACAGAAGCTAAGCATGATTGTGTAGCATCTTTTCTTGTTGGTTCTTTCTAAGAGATAATATGTTTTCCAATTACTTCTGTGAACATTAGATGCCTGTCTGTTGGTAGAGAAGAAACCATATCCTATCTTTTGCACTCTTTGTGCAGCAAAAGTAGTTTAATAGAAGCAAATTATATTAATTGTTATTTCACAGTTTACTTGTTTCTTTCCTTTTCTTATATCAAACTCATGTACAGTAGATCCTGCCTGATGGAATATTGGCAGGTCATTCACCCTTCCCACGTGATCATTTTTTATATACAGGCGGGGATACACAACTGAGAGGCAGAATGGCCTGCTAATTGCTGAAAAGCTGGATTGTTTGCAGTCAAAGTTGTTGCAGAACATCCTTTTTCTTATTGCTAAACCACTGGGGAGAGTAGGTGTCTGGTTGGATGAGGTAATTGGCATAATTTAAAGTTTTTCAGTATTCTCCTATACCAGCCTATGTTCAGATAAGTGTGATCAGAATAAAGAACATAAGGTGTTGAACTTGCTATTTTTGCATATTATTATGAATCATAGGGGACCATAACTTTCGTCTACATAGTTCGTGTCCAGATCCCTTCATAAAACTCTTCTGTTGAATACTCTTATTGTTTTAGTCATCCAGCAATAAAGAGGATAGATGCATTCTCAAGAGTCTTTCCCTAGCTAAGTTTGTTTCCATAGAGAACCAATGTCTTTGAGCAATAATAGTGTTCTTAAATTCTTAATTAGGGCTTATGTATGAGTTCTCGCTGTAAATCTTTCTATGAGTCTCGACTTTTATTCAAGTTTCATTTGAGTTGAAAATCATGGATTGCGTAAAAAAGTTAACTGTTGTACTTACTCCCTAGTTATATGTTTACTTTGTTGAACAGATTTTCAAGAGTATGATACAGATACAAGAAACAGATGTTTTAGCAAAAAGGTTTAAGCGTTGGCTTGAGGACTTCTCTCATTCCCTGAAGTCCCATTCCTATGATGGAAAAATATTTGACGAGCTTGATGGAATAGACGTCTTATCCAGTGAGTTTCCAATCTGGGTGGCTGCACAAAAATCAGTAGCTCTTTATGAAGGCATTCTCTCAGAATTTGGACCACGTGAGAGGCTCTTAAGAAAGTTTCTATCTTGGGTTGGTATAGTGCCATCAACTCCTGAGGAAGCATTTGACCTTCACTTGGACAGTAGTAGTTCTGAATCCAATTTAAGGTTTGATACTGATCGATTATTATCTCATTATATTTCTTACATGGATTATTATGTAATTCATCGATATATAAAATGGTGCATGTTGATTGACCTGTGCATGGATTAATTAATTCAGGAGAAAAGTTTTCATATGACTGCTCTCTCTCTCTCTCTCTCTCTCTCTCTCTCTCTCTCTCTCTCTCTCTCTCTCTCTCTCGCGCGCGCGCGCGCGCACACACACACCTCTCTCTCTCTCTCCTCTCTCCTAATTCTCT
>JAYJMF010000085.1:3446955-3457691 GCA_036873715.1 Salvia sclarea
TAAAAAGGAGGGAGGATGGATTAAAAGGAGGAGCTTTAAAGGGTAATTTTGCTATCAATCTAATCCATTTAATCAAGAAAACCAAACGCCCCCTAAGTGGTTTAATTCTATCTAATTGCGCCCTAGAGCAACATTTGCATATTGTTGGGCAGGAGCTCAGTCACGCCCTATAGAAGGTGAACGAATTCGAGGCCTTGTTGTATAACTTCATCATTATTTGGAATGTTGTTTCTCTAGAGAACGAGAGTTTTTCTCTTGATGTTACCATTGTTTGAGGAATTGATAGGATGTCATGTTAATTGCTAATTCGTGAACAAGTGGTTGCTCGAACGCTAGCTTAAACACACATTGCAGTAGTAATGAGTTTTTTGTTGACAATAAGTGTTGGATTTATGATTTAGTGTTAAGTTTGTTATTAAGTATGGCTGTATACAACAATAGTACTCTCTCTCTCTCTCATGCTTAATTTTGAATATGATCATGTCATCTTGAATTATTGGAATTAATATATGCATTAGTAAGTCCTGTAAATTCCAAGCATGCAATATCGGGATTTTGGTTGAGTGCTATTGTTTTACTTTTTAGTATTATTTGTGTTTTCCAATGTAAAGATGCAGAAGTTGTTATGCCATAAACACTTAAGGGGCAAGATAAACAAAAAAGCTTTCTATTTGCATGATGAGATTTTATCTTAACTGTGGAAATTAGTGTATTTATGTAGTAAAATTATTTAAGCAGTTAAAGGAGGCATCCCCTGATTTTTAGTACCCCATGCCAAACATTTCAGGCCATGTCTGAGAAGATAGATGAGCATAAATTATATAAAGAGGTTTAGTGCGGAAATTAGTGTATTTATGGAGTAAAATTTTTTAAGCAGTTAAAGGAGCCATCCCCTGATTTTTACGTACCCCATGCCAAACATTTCAGGTCATGTCTGAGAAGATAGAGCAAATATAGTATAAAGACCAAGGATAAGGTAGGGTTAGCTAGGAATTTCTCATTACATCTCTTTAGGTTGTTGATGTAAAGATATATGATATGATTCATTATAGAGTTATACTTTTTGGGCAGCTACTATTGGAGCTCAATGAATTATATAATCAGAGATGCAACTGTAACTTGCATTGGAGAGAAATTTGACACCATTTTTATTTCTCATATTATTGTCTGCATATTATTATCCGTCTATTTGGTTCTTACTTGTATGATCATAGGTTGGTGCAGAAATCCCCCCAGCAATGACCAGACACCTCAAATTCAAAAAGCTGCCATTCTTGGAAAGTCATTAATGGTAGATATAGACTCTCAAAATGAATTACAATACCTCGAATTTCAAGTAGTAATTACAAGACACTGATTGCGATGTGGTAAGTGGTGTATGTATGTAACGATTGCTTCTAAATGTGCTTCTAATTTGGGGTGAACTACTGTTCTTCTATTTTACAGGTCTGGTGGTAATTTCATTTGGCCTGAGTTATTCCTATTCCCTCCTCAGATTGTTGTATGGAAGGAAATGGAGTGACGAAGAAGCTTTGGCAGCACTCCAATATTATTGCCTTTACGTTATTGGTGTAGCCATGAATGGTACTTTTTATACTTCCAAGTTATTTCTCATCTTTCCTCTGGATCATGGTATATATATTCTGTTTTTTCTTGCTCTCGGTGGGGTTGTTTTAGTGCTGCTTTTTAATTTTATTTTTCATCAACAAAATTGGTTGCAGATTTCTGGAAGAGCAATAATAATAGTTTTAACTATACAAATGAAAAACTACATGACTATAAGTTGTTTGACTGAATCAAAATCTTACACCAAGTTATAGAGCTTCTAATTTGAAAGTATAAGCCCTTATATTTCTCTTTTCTTATCAGGAACATCCGAGGCATTTTTGCATGTAGTTGCAACAGAGAATCAACTTAAACGATCGAATGACTCATAGCTGGTCTTCTCATTGATTTACCTAGTCTTGAATGTCTCACTTATTAGATCAGCAGGTGCAATTGCCTAAGAAGCACCGGGACGAATACGAATACAAATACGATACGGGGACGGAAATACGTCCATTTCCAAAAAACTAAGATACAAATACGTCCAAAATACGTTCAAATATTAATAATATTTTAATATCATTTATTTTGTAACATAGAGAAAATAACTACTAATCATCCATCAAATCCTCATCCTCCTCCTCTTCTTCATCTGCATTTCCATCTTCACCGAAGACAACACGCTCTAACTCAGGCTCATCGAGCGATAACTGCGCAATCTCCAAACCTCCAACATCCTCAAACGTGCCAAAGTTGTCGCCTCCAATATCCCACAATCTTGTCTCCCCCTTAAGGTATTCAGGTGTTCGCCTAGATAGCAACCGGAGGTTACTATGAATGAAGACCAAATCTTCGGCACGCGTGGGTGTCATCTTGTTTCTTCGCAACGAGTTGACGAAGGAGTATGTACTCCAGTTCCTCTCGGCACAAGATGAAGATGAAGGCTGGACGAGTAGCTCGAGTGCTAATTTCTGAAGATTAGGCGCACATGGACCATAGGTTAACCACCAAATCTTAGGATCCAAGTCAAACCGCTGCTCAATCGAGTCTGGATCAGCAAAGTCCCCCGACATGCTTGAAAAGCTAGCGTACTCAACTATCACCGTCGTCGTAGTTGCAATATCGGGAAAGTATCTCTTCAAACATTTCATCCTCTCCTTGGCTACCTCATTATCCATATGTGGAGGGACTCGAGAGAGGTCTTCATTAAGCCACTTATCACTATAGTATCTAACATAAAAAATAGAAGCTTCAACATTTAAATCAAACATATAATTAACTAATTAACAAATACTAAAAGGTTTAATTATTACCTTGGATTTAGAGAATGTGCCATGCAGTGGACGGGGGTGTTATTCTTGTTCCAACGGCTTACCAAGATGGCATGAACCACGTCATAGAAAGTAGAAGTCGCATGTTCTTCTATCCATTCATGTTTGTAGATAGCCTTCTTCACTTTTTCAATCATGGAATCCCACATGTCATACACCAAGTGAAGACACGGCTTGTCCGTATCACAAATGCGAAGCATGTCATATATAGGAGCGGTAAATGAGAGGATATAGTCAACCTTGTCCCACCAAAGATCATCCAATGCTTTGAATTTAACCAAACTTGCCTTCTCAAAGTCATCCTCACTATAAGCTTCCCATTCTTCACTTATCACCATGTTACTAAGACTCCTCTTTAGAAGCTTGAAGCGCTTCAACATCACGAGAACCGAAGCAAATCGTGTTGCAGCAACTGATAACAATTTCAAAGGGGAAAACTTATTGAAAATAGTTAACCTCATCCCATGATTCATTATGAAATTCTTTACCATCATAGCATCTGCTGCCACATCTGTGATCCAAGAGCATAGTAGATATGTCTCTTGATTATTCTCTATATTCTTCGCTGCACAAATATTTTGCAAGGCTAAGTTGAGTGTGTGAACAACACAAGGTGTCCACACGATGTTAGGATACGTCACCTCCACAAGTCCTCCAGCAGCTGCACAATTCTTAGCATTATCCGTAATCACCTGAACCACATTTTGGGGGCCAACCTGTTCAATAACTTCTTTCATCAGCTTAAAGATAAAGAATTTATCTTTAATCTCCCCCGAACAGCCAACAGCTTTCAAAAACATCGGCCCACTCTCTGTCACAACCATGAAATTGATTAGTGGCCTTCTTTGGGAGTCGCTCCAGCCGTCACTCACAATACTAATTCCCTTCTCACGCCAAGTGCTTTTAACAAGAATCAATAAGCGCTCTACATTCGCCTTCTCATTCTGTAGAAGAGAAGTCCTCAACATGTTGTAACCGGGAGGTATGTAACCTGCCAAGTTGTTGTTGGCCGCATAGGAGAAGCAGGCAGCATAGTAGGGACTCCTCGCCAAATGGAACGGCAAACCCGATGAGTAGAAGAAGCGTGCTATCAAAGCATTCAAAGTATTGCGACCTTGATTATTGAAAGCTTTGCCTAGCGCTGACGAACTAGTACCATCACTCCCTTTCCTTTTCTTTGAATCATCATAGCCCTTATAGATTTCACTCGCAAACTTAGTTGAAGATGGTAAGGGCACAATTTTGGGGATGTTAGCTGTCTGTTTTCTTTCTTCTTCCTCCAACAATTTGAGCATATCTGCTTTATCTTGATCATTAACCTTGTCACAGCCCTTAATCCCACCACCACGCTTCAATAAATGGTTCACAACTCGAGTATAGATTGTCCTCTTTTTGATATGGCAGAACTTACATTCCCAATTCACACCTCCACCTCCTCCTCCCACTGTCGAAATTATCTTGACATACCTCCACAGAGGTTTGCGGGAATCCATATTCAAAGTAGAACTAGCGGGTGATGTAAGAGAGGCCGAGCCCGATGAACTTGGGGCAGACATGATAATCAATGAAGAGCAAACTGCCTAGTGCCTACCCAACCCAAATAATAACAATAACAATTATTAATACTAATTACTAAGTAACTATCTACTAAGAAGATGAAAAGGAGAATGCATATTCAAAGAGAGTGCAAGGCTGACCGAGGAGGAGCAGAATAGAGCGCAGGTTAGAGGAGCAGAGCGCCGGTTAGAGGTGCCGCGCAGGGAGAGGTGCTTTAGCGCCGCCGCGCCGGAGGTCAGACGTGGGAGCGGCGGAGGTGTGAGTGAGGACGTTGATACGAGCAGGAGGGAGCAGAGGTGTTAGCGCCGCGCAGGAGGGAGAATTTAGGTTTCAAAAGCGGCTGCTTTCTTTTTTACAATATAGGGTTTAAAAAACGTATTTTTACTAAAAAATACGTATTAAATAGGGCAAAAATGTTTTGGGCTTTAGTAAAAACGTTTTTAAATAGGCCCAGAACATATTCTATTTCGCTGAATACGTATTTACAACGTTTTTTTTATTTAATTTTTATTTAATTAAAAAATATGTTTTTAATACGTATTTTAGGCGTATTTCGACGTATTCGTATTAAAAACGTCCCAGTACGAGGACGTTGCCCATTTTGGCGTCCCCGTGCTTCTTAGTGGACAGGTATGCACATCACCAAGTGTCCATAGTGAAGGTTGTTCGCAAGCAAATACATTGCATAAAATTACAGCACATGGTGGCTGGATGTACATATAAAGTACATATAAAACTTTAAGTGAACTCGCATGTTACTCCAAGATGAGTCACAAAATAATTAGGCGAAAGAAATCAAGCTCGGGTCTGATGAAAAAGTGCTAACCAACTGATCTACGGGATTTTGGTTGAGTGAAGGAACTCATCTGCATTCAAGGAATTCCTTTCTACTAAACAACGCGATATGTTGCGAAGGTGAACAAACTTATTAAGAACGACATAAACCTTGTGCATTGCTCGTGATAGCAATGACTGACTTCCTATTGGATCATCCACATAAGAACACGCTCCAACCTTTCTTTTCACAAACAAAACACCTGAGTTGAACGGGTGATGGTTCTTTCAAGAATTCCACCAAGGTTTTTCTGCACATGGATAATTATTATCCATGCAGTTAAAGTGCAGTTAAACAAGTTAATTGTGTAATGGTATCATACCTTCAGGAGAAAGCTCAATTAGTTGAGGCCAGTATCGAGGTCCGCAGACACAAACAGACTTCAACTGTAGACAAGAACAGACAAATTATTACAACCTCATGCTTCAAACAATAAGGCAAGTCAATCATTGAACTAAACTACTCATAAAGGAAGTTAATGCTATTTCATTTCCACAGTTTCACATGGCAGTCATCTTTGTGAATGCCAAGAATGTGATCTTTAGTAGTGGTCGTTAGAAAGACTATCAAACTTTATCAAGTGATCAATTCTCCAGGTCTGGAAGTTGAGTTTACAATGGAGCGAGGCGATAAAAGGGATGTGATTGTGCATTGGTAGAAGACTACTAAGACTTACAATAGCACGTCCCGGGAGGCTGCAAGGAGTGACCTCACAGAAACTTGTTTCACTGTAGAGTTCGGTTTCCTTATTGGTAATTTCAAGAGGCACATAAACAGGTAAGCCAGTATCCACATCAACTGTTTGAATCCAGCGTGCTTCAGTAGCAAGAACATATAAATGCCTGAATGCCTGACAATGACAGAGGAGCACACAAATTTAGAAAAATAAATAAACTCAAAGCTCAAGACTTGTACAAGAGAACTACAAGTATCCATTACAAAATCATAAGATGATGTGTGTAGGGGTGTTGGCCTAGTGGTAGAGTGGTTAATATCTAAGGCCAAATGTCTCATGTTCAAGCCCACCGTCACGAGGTCTTTCAATATTTATTTATCCAACAAAAAAAAGCATAAGATGACGTATAGTGCATAAAGAAAAGATGAGTAAACGAATCTAGCTAATCATAAATATAGTACACTTCCAGAGAAAATAGAATTACCATTCACTATTTTACCTTTTATGTCCTTCGCAGAGTACCCACTCTTGAGGATTATAAATAGAACAAGAAATATTAACAATCTTTACATATATCTTTAGGAACTAATATACCATGAAGAGGTGGCATTCAATATGAAAAAGAATAACCCTAAAATGAAATGTATGCCACAATGCAAGTAACTACATAAATTTTGCAATTGTTGGCAGGTATAGGATAGGAACTATAATATAAAATTGTATGAAAAGTCACATACAAAGTAATAAGAACTTTCTAAAACACATGGGTAGGGAGAGAATTCTAAATTCTCTCTAGATTGACACCCACAAAGAAACACTAACTTGAGCATATCCCATAATTCCTCTAGAGACTCTTCACATTCCTAAAAGACACTTGTATTTCTTTCTGACAAAAGTCAACCAACATAATTTAAGAACAATGACTAACCATAAATTCAAATTGGAATTAAGCAATGAGGACATATGATGATGCTCTTAGAAGGAGCGGCACTAAAGAGCTAATTGACATGCCAAGATAAGAAAACAGTTAGGTGCAAAAATTGTCTAGAATTCAATACACGGCCAAAAAAGCATGTACAGATACAAGGCATGCTAATAGGTTGTACAAAACCCTATGGAGATTATTACAAGAAAATAAATTTTAGTATATCATTAGCTGTAAATGGCATGATATGATCGCCTTTGTTTGATATTTTCATTCACTACCAATACAAACGAAATTACAATTGGCCTTTACATATTGCGTAATGAAAAATTGCATTCCTGTGTAGAGATAAACTGGAAAACATTTGCGAGCCTAGGAGGATTCTAGCAAAATTAGAGCCAAGATAACATCTTCAAGTGAAGGGGATTAAAACGGTCACCAAAGCATGGTCTGAATACTTTGTGAAGGCTAAAAAACACTATGATCACTTCAAAGTCGAGCAAAATATTAGGTCACATAAGCACAACTTAAAAGGTAAGAAGGAAGCGGATCACTTCTAGGAAAAAAAAAAGTTACTTTACCTGGAGATGACATCTGTTGTCATTTGGTCCAGTAGGCAAACGCGGATAGAGTGTTACCAGCAAAGCAGCAATGGAACAATTGCTAGTTGAAAAGGTCCACATTCCACCTCCAATGAACAAGAAACCTATTGCTAAGCTCACCTACAAAAATGTGAATACTGTTAACTAGGATCCAAGCATAACATTAGTATTCAGAAAGCATTATCTTGTAGGTGAAAAAGCATAACAATCGATGAAAACATTATAGTATGCATAAATAGCATAATCGTCAAAAAACATTATCTGATACATAGAAACTCCATATGCTATCTTGTAAATTTATTTTTCTCTACTTTTTACTTTTATTTATAGCAACGCCATATACATAGAAAACATTTATTTTTCTCTACTTTTACTTTTATTTATTTCTAGTATGCTATCTTGACCTTATTAATTGAACATGTTCATAGAAACTCCATATGTAAATGCTCTTCTATGTTATCTAAATATTAAACTATTTTGAAAAGAACTAAAGGGACATCAGCTAATCTCAAAGATAAGTCCCTTATACTAGTACTAGTGGATCATAAAGGAAAAATAATTAATTTTTTCTCATCTGCAAGAAGAAGCACAAACTGTGCCCCGGATCCTACAATCTACAGGATTAATATCAAATGGCATTGTATTCATAGTAGCAATCACTTCAAATAGAAAATCATTCTGCTGAAAGCTGTATTAGCATGTACATTCTGGACTTTTAACCTGTAAGCCTTCTCAAAAAATTACCATATGGTGACAAGATAGAAAAATATTTGTGGTAATCGATATTCAGCAGCAATAAAAGATCCAGCCAAACTCCTAAATTCTATTTGATATATATTAAACCATGTTGAGAAGACAAATACAGTTAATAACATGCCACTAACTACAAAAGGTAATAGCATAGAGAACATGCTTGCAGTCGAAGTGCCTCAAAAAACACATAATGTAATTTGCTTTAACCAACCATTCCCTACTCATTCCTGAAAACAATCTTCCCGATATGGCAAGAAACAGAAGTGAACATAATTAGTATTTTATATTCTATGCAACTGAAAATAGACTTCACTCTCATCTTAATTCGGAAACATTATGTGAAATGCCTAACCAAAGGCACCACAAGATCTCGGATCAATCTATCTTGACCCATTTTTGCAAATAGATACACAGTGAGAGAGATTCCTTGGTTAGCAGACTTACAGCCATTTGAGTACCAAAACCAGCATGTCCGTCAGCAGAGTTGCGATTGCGGAGAAATTTCAAGAATCTTAAAGTTTGTAGATGACCAGATCCAGCCATTACCTGCAACCACAGGTACTAGTCAGAGGTAGCCTTTTTCAGAATCAAGGAAAAACTGACATTCTCACAATAAGGTACCAACCACACATAGGGAAAGAACAATAAGATGTAGATACGTCTCCAATGTCCCACGATCAACATAAACGGATAAGCCTTTGGGTAAATTATTTGAATTGGAAGCACAAACAGGCTTTATCTGCAGGTGAAATGGTGAGTTTCTCAGAGTCCATCAATATAAAATCCAGAAACAGTATTTAATACAAACCTCATTCAAGAAGTAGACAGCATATTTGTAAAGCAACTCTTGCACATTTCCATCTCTTGTACCTGCAAATCGTAACCCTGCAAGCATGTTTGCTGTTTTCAGGAAGTGGCAAAGAAATTAAAAAGGCAAAATCATTGCGAAACAATATGTACTTGATATTTGTTCTTATTTATTTCACTTGCAAATAATTATGTACTAAGTGGAGCTATCAGAATTTTCCCAGGTGAACAGACGGAAATTCATTGCAAAATAAAATAATGCCTGAGGTTTCAATTGTTTGGATCTACTTGATATTTGTTCTTATTTAATTTTCCACAAATAATATGAACTAACTGGAGCAATGAGAGCTTTCCCTAATTTACATGCAACAGAAGTTGAATGAACAGGCATAGTCTCAGTATCAGGAACATGCACAAAATATAGTTTCTTTGGAATGCAATTCTATGTAAAAGGCCTATCTCCACTACAATTAATACATACTGAACCATATAGTCGAGAATCATTCAATTTAAGATATATATAAAACGAAGTAAATACTAGTCTTGCTGATTTTATCTAAAGTAAGTTGTCCAGGTGGAAAGTTCAAATCTAAGAGTCGATATATAAATCGATAGGGTTTTATCCTAAATGAAACAGAAAACATATAGAGATAACCAAGATGGAACTCTGTGGAGCAAGATAAGAAATAAATATCTTATCAAGCCATGTCAGCATTATACAAACTTACCAAGAGAAATACATGCTCCAACAACTATATTAACATATGCCTGAACAAAAGCTTCAGCATCCATCTCGTATACATCATCCATTTTATTTCCAAAGCCTGACACCGCACTTTTGACAACTTCAGGGATCTGTGACTGAATCCAGTCTTCTGATGGTTGGATTCTATTGCAATAATAAGCTTGGATAAATCAAAATGCAGATAATAATTCACAAGCATCTTCATCTCATTACCAACTAAGGATTATACCTGGTCCATAAGATCAAATTTCGAGCAATTACACGAAGCATTATGAAATCAGGCCTTATGTACTGCAACTCAAACTTAGTTTGGGGGATTGACAGTCTAGACACTATCAGCTCGGACTCAGTCTGTTCAAGTCAAGGATAAATGGAACATCTCTTCAGACTAAAATTTGAAAATAATATATGACATTTCAAAATTATATGGTTAACTTTGTGGCACGAAAAAGATAACGTATGCAATTTCACGCAACAAGTTACCTTCAAATACATCAGAGCCAGAGCAATTATAGCTCCTGGAGCAGTAACATCAATATTGACCACATTCCCATCTACAATCTAAAAAACAGAGAATATGGGTATATAAGAAAAAGTGAGGAAGATACAAAATATTCAATCCCTTAGAAAGGTTATTAAACAATACCAGATAGAAGAAAAATGAATAACATATGACTCATAGGAAACTACATAACCTGTCCGACACTTCGGTTGTACTCATCAGATGATGATGAAAAGAGTCCATCCTGATAACATTGTAGTTATTTCATAATGTCGATTAGAGGTAAGATCCACCAAAGGACAGTAACATTATTTTAATTTTGACAGTACAGAATATACATTATGTTCTTTGCCACCGATGTAGTAGAATAGCCGATCCACTAGGGTGTCTATGGAGCCAATAGCATCTTGACCACGACCTTCATTTACAAAGGAGGCAAAGGATGTCAGCAGAAACAT
>JAYJMF010000085.1:3465431-3478310 GCA_036873715.1 Salvia sclarea
AATTATTTAAAATTTTCTCAAGATCTTTCTTAATCTCGTAAATTCATATCTCTTAAGGATGCAATGCCCTAATTAATTAGCCCATAGTTATACTTAATCACGCTCTAATCCTGCTACAGAAATTCGGGATACTACAACGGTGGTGGAGGAGGAGGAGAGGGAGAGACGTATGTGTGCGAGTGTGAGAGAGAGAGAGAGAAATGAAGAAAGAGAGAGAAGGGGGACAAAAGGAGCAGGGTAGCTGAGGAAAAAGTGTAAAAAATAATTACTGTTCAAGTTGCTCAAAAACTTATCCGCCCAAATTGGAAGGATTATAATCAATTAGTAATAGTGGAAAATGTGGCGGGCCGAAGAGACAAAGCAAAATGTTACCAAATAATGGAAATGACCATATTAACTTAGTTTTTCCTACGTAATTAGCCCTACCAAACGGGCCCTAAGTGTACTATATTAGATCCATGCAGACAGAAATTAATTAAAATTGGTAAGCAAGAAAATGGAAGTGGTTTGGCGAGCAGTAGTTTAAGGTTGATGCCAACAACTCGTCCCTTGACAACAGTTACAAGAAAATGTTTTCATAAATACTTTCGCTGTGTTCTAACAATAATATGTTCAGTTTTTCTATTTTCGTTTATGAAGAGTTCTGTTGTTGTTTCCCTTTTGAAGGTTGAAGAGAAAAAGAAAAAAAAAAAAAAAAAGAGCTTTAACTCAGATTTCTAATATAAGATTAAACTTATTCCTATGTAGTGATTAGTCACTGAATAAACCCAATATTTTAAGTCTACCCCTAACTCCATTTCCCTCCTAACAATGATCGTTTTGACATAACTTTTTCATTCTGAAGAGTGAAAGCGTAATTGTTATTTTTAAGAGAGAAAATTATCGGAAGTTCATACACATTTTTTTAAAGACAACGGATCGCTGGGATTTGAACTCGAAAAATAATGGCCATTGCTAGAGCTGTCAAAGTACTCAGGTGGGCCGATCCGGCGGCCTCAATCCATCGGACCAAATGATAGAATTTTACCCAAATTAAGGTGAATATTTATTTTTAGGGTTGAATTTCAAAGTTGGAGTATTTAATTATTTTAAATCTTCATTTTTTAAAATAAAAGTTAAATAATATTCATATTATTTTAAGAAATTTTTTTACAGAAAAAAAAATATTTCTAAAATAAAGATATAATGGTGGAATATGGTGACACACAAAAAATCATGGAAAAATGGATCTCATCCGATTAAAAGGTGGTTGGATTCTTGCAAAAATAACAACAAAACAGAGATGAGAACTACTAATAAAAAAGGGTACAAGGGAAAACACTCCTTTGTTTCATTTACACCTTAACTAAGAGTAGAGTTTGTACAAGAGAAACAATGCTAGTTTATCATCACACAAATGGAATGAAAACATAATAATGAATCACCAATTGAAATGATACAAAACAGAGAAGTGATCATCTTCCCTCACCAATGATCTCATGAAGCATGGGCTCACCAGAATCAGCAATAGGTGAGTAGGGTACACCTGTAGTGTTAGCCGTAGTCGTGGTTGTAACATCGGGATTGGACGTGGAACTATCGGTGTTGGTGAGGAAAGTAGTGTCATCAGTGAAATTCCAGTCAGTGAGATAACCCGGCCGCGTAGTGACGGACGCCACCTCAATGTCTCCGGCGAGCATGGCCACGACACGTGACATCATCGGCCGTAGGCCAGGCGACGCCTGCGTGCATAGGAGGGCCACGTCGATGATTCTCCTCACTTCATCCGCGTCGTATTCGTGCAGCGTGGGGTCCACCAGCTCGATTCCCTTGTTGTTTTCGTGAAGATTCCAAGCCTAAAATGCCAAATCATTCAATTACAAATCATTCCCTTGTTGTTTTTGTCAGATATGAGAAAGTGATGTTGAGAGAAATACCCATTCAAGAAGATATATCCTCTCATCCTCCAAACTCGTGTCGGAGTTGAGCCTTCCACTGACAATCTCCAAAGCCACAACGCCGAAGCTAAACACATCAGCCTTCTCGGTAAGATGCCCGCGCATCGCATATTCCGGTGCTAGATACCCACTGCACCAATCGATCAACAAAGTTAAAAAATCATTTTCAACTACAAAATATGTGAATCAAATCACTCACATTGTGCCTGCAACTCTAGTGCTGATATGAGTCTGTTTGTCATTATACAATTTGGCCAACCCAAAATCGGAGATCTTAGGCACGAGCTCAGAATCAAGCAGGATGTTACTGGCCTTCACATCTCTATGCACAATTCGGAGGCGGGATTCCTCGTGAAGGTAAGCAAGGCCCCTCGCTACGCCCATGCATATGTCGGAACGCGTCTTCCAATCAAGAAACACGGCTCTGCTACTCGGTGGTTCGTTCCCGAAGAGGAGCTGATCGAGACTCTTGTTCTCGAGATACTCGTAGACGAGGAGGCGATTTGCCCCCTCGATACAACAGCCGTAGAGCTTCACGAGGTTGCGATGCTGCACGGCTGATATGGTGGCGATCTCGGCTAGAAACTGACTCTTCCCTTGATGTGATGCCACCGATAGCTGCTTCACCGCAACTAGTCTTCCATCTCCGAGTTTCCCCTGTTCTCAAATGAATTGCATCAACTAATATAAACTTCCTTCTTCATGCATGTTAACAAGGAACGTTAAAATTAGGAACAAACCAAAAATACGAATTTTGAAGGATAAAAATCGATCCAATCTAAAAACTCAGAAAAACTCGACTCGGGTTTTATATTTTGGTTAATTAGATTTCATATATTTTATAATGACATAGCATGTAATTACCTTGTAGACAGGCCCAAATCCTCCCTCCCCAAGCTTATTAGAGGGACTGAAGTCATCTGTAGCACCTCTAAGTTCAGCATAAGTGAACGTGTACGGGCGAGCATCGATCCCTATGAACTCTGTAAAAACCAGAAAGCATAAGATATTAAATATAATAAAGGGTTCATTGCCAATCACTCGTTTTTGTAATTTTAACACAAATTTGGAAACATTGCAACAATATCACCACCTATTATTTGTTGTAAAACAAACATTACAATTTTCTTTGTCACAACCGAATCAAGAATACCGGTCGTGCAACTACATGGTGAAATATGCCACGACCAGCAAAAATGGATGGTTATTAGTTTCACATCAAACTCAAAAGTTCATGATGTGTAATAAAACTTATACCTAACTAGAAAAGTCTCTAGTGAATTGGGGACTAGACACATATATTTGCTTGAAATGCGTTAATTAATTTGTGTTGTGAATGCATGTTGTAGTCTCACCTTCATCCTCGAGGTTCTTTTGCCGTTTTCTTCTTTGGTTCAAATAACAAAGCGCAAATATAGCAAGCAAAGCTGCTATTGAAACTGGAACTACGATGCCCACAATCAGACCGGTCCGGTTCTTTTTGCCACCAGGGGGATTATTTGAGACCGTTGGAGTGAAATCTGATTAGAAAAACAAGTTAACAACAGTTGGAAACATTTTTTAGTTTACATGATTTAAAATAACATACTTGGTGTTGCACTTATCGCCGAAATCAAAGGTCCATAGGCACCTTGAATGGGTACACTGTAGGTCCCTTTTCCCCCCCAAAAGAGATGGATTTCCATATAGTTTTCGACGACGTCTGCAATGAAGTCCCGTGTCACGCCTCTCAAAGAGACCCCTCCACTCTCTCTCTGCAAATCGAAATCCTTCTCCGCCAAACGCCCCTGCATCATGTCATCATCACAATATGCCTGAATTCGTGTATTTAAGCATACCAAACTACAAATGAAAGTAGGACTTTGTAAATGCAAACCTGGACGTATATGTCAAAGACACGCCTTTGAACAGTCTGCCAAGTCCTAGCAGCAGGGTTGGTTATCTCTGAAAACTGGAGCCTCACACTATAGTTTCCATTTTCTAGGCCTAAGCCGTAGTATCTGAGATCACCGGCTGAGAGTCGAATGCTTTGGAAGAGCTCCGAGTCCAGCGTGTTGGTGAATTGAGACGCTGACGAGCTAATATACTCGGGTGCGCTGCTGTCGGGGGCCAAACCGCCGTTGCTAACCGCCCACCGGCGTTCAGGGCTCGTGTAATACGTGGCTGGACCAACAGCCTCAGTGTCTGCTTCAAACAATGCCCCCTCATTGGATGTAATCCTCGGACCACCACAGTTCACTGCGAAGCTTGAATCTGCATATCAAAGCATAATCCACTTTGTAAGAATCTGTTATATGCAAATAAAGGCATTTTTGGGGTTTGCCAACTCATGAATTGGCTTGAAAAATGCTTTTATTTCATTGCCAGCTTACGAAATGACTCAAAAATACATTTATTACACCAGTTACTTATGCAATACTGAACTTCAAAAAAATCATATTTGGTTTTAAATCTTTAACTAACCGACTAATCTTAATTATTGACTATTTTAGAAGTTCACTAAATGGACATATAAAGCTGTATTTGTTCATAGAAAACACAGAGTAGCACTAATTAATTATGTTACTACGTACATAAAGGCTGGCCTCGACGGCAAGGAAAGTTCCTCTGAAGACATTCCAAACCAGAAGGTAAAGCACTATAAGGGAAGAAGCAGATTAATTAATTATGTGAAATAAACATATGTTAAACTTAGCAAGCAAAACAACTTGAAAAGCACCTGGTGGTGTTAGAACCATCAATGGTGAAGTTGTTGGCGACCACATTACTGCACCAGATAAAGATTTTGGTATAGAGCAAATCAAAAATTGAATGAAATAACAAGATATGTATATATTTTATGTATTTAAATATCTTACAGTTGTAAATTCTCTTCACCGATCCAAGACGGGAAGCTCCCGGATAATCCGTTGTATGATAAATCTCTAGAAAGCAGCAAATAAACTACAATGAAGGTACTAATAAAAGACACAGTTTGAAGGTTTTATTGTAATATCAACTTTTGAAAGTGGGAACGGAATGACTAATACCATAAGCTTGAAGAATGAATTATGTAGTTAATCTAGTAGAAAGGTGATCTATAAGAGAAGATTATACAAAGGCAAATGAATAAAATAGAGATAAGAATCATCATTCATTGTCTCCTTTGTTCCATATGGATTATTCTTTGATTTTAACCTGAATTTTGACCCTATCATAACATCTTAGCCCGAATTTACTAATATAAATCAAATATACCTATGTTCTTCATTTTATAGCTCGAAAACTAATTTGGCATCTTAAAAAAAATCAAAATAACACGGTAAATTCACCCCACATATGTTATTTTGAATTGTTTTTTTAAAGATTCCAGATTATGTTCCGGTGGTGCACGTAAGCTTCACTTGGTCGGATTTTAATTCGAGTTATAAAGTGAACAACAGTGATAAGTTCGGGTTTTGTAGATTTAAGTTAAAATATCACAATGTGATCAAAGTTTGGGATAATATTTAAGAATAAACCCTTCCATATATAGTACCAAACACCTCCAAATCTAGATGAATTAGAAAAAGAAAAGGAAAAAAGGGTATAGTAATAAGCATACAAGTTCCTGATTGATGAACTCTTCTGCGACGGAAGTCCACCACTCAACTTATTATTACCAAGAAATCTGCAGGTTGGGAAACATGACATTAGTAGCTTTTTTTTAAAAAAAAAAACATGAAATTTGTTGTAAGAGATTATTATAATATGTAACAGTTTATATATAGAGATCGTTACATGTTAGTGAGAGAAGTCTGATTGAAAAGGAACTCCGGAATTGTGCCATTCAAATTGTTAAAGCTCAAATCCCTGAAACATATATAGGATTAGAACATTTTGTTGTTTAATTCTGTTAATCAAATCACAGTAGTATCATATGATATGACAAGGATATAATGTATACTTACAGAAGCGTCAAACTCCGAAATCCTTGGAAAAACGAAGGAATGGTACCAGAAATATTGTTGTTCCTCAACATTCTGCCAAATATATAGAGCTAGGACTCGTTAATTATTCTTCACATATTATTCACATTAGTCTAGAATACCTTATGGTAGCGTTTAGCCCGAATTACAAATATAACCTATTCTATTCATTTAACATCCCGGATCAAAATTTCCGACAAACTAAAGCTGGCGTTTATATTTGTAAAATTATTTATGGTGTTTATTTATTAATTTTACTTCATGAGCTTCTGGTGACACACTTTAAGTTTAGTTGGTTGAATTTTGACAACATTAGCTTAAGTGAGTCAACAACGAAATACAAACTATATTTGTAAATGTGAACTAAAACGCCACTATAGGGTCAAACTTCGAACTTATAAAATTTAACAATAATCTTTTAGATAAATTCTTACAAGGTGGAGAGGGAGGTCATGTTTCTGAGGAAGTCGAGTGAGGAGGTACCATTCGATACATCACTTATCCTCCTAAAGATGGCCAACAAGGTAAGTTTCCATATAATCAACAAAAATGAATAAATAATAATGTGAATATATAACACTTACAAGTCATTCAACGAGTTTAAATTGGCAAATGATGCTGGTATTGGACCTTCAAATGAATTCCCTTGAAATCTCCTATAAATACATAACAAAGGAAGCTCAAAATATTTTCTTTTTTGCAAATTCATATCCCAAAATAGTAGGATAAGTTTAGACAACCAAGATTATAGTGCTATATATGAAGCTAATAAAATTATATATACTCACAATTGAATAAGGCTGGTCCAGTTCCCAATGAAGTCAGGTATAGGTCCTGTGAATGCATTGTCTGATGCCCATCTGAAACCCCAAAATTCACATAAATAAATAATTGAACTTTTATGTCACACAATCTGTTCTAGGATACATTGCATTTGATAGAAAATGGTGGAAAATATATTATTTTACCTTTTTCCCTCTTTTTCAATCAAATTCATGATAATATCATCATGGGGTATTGATGTGATAATATTATTACGTGTTTTCCACCATTGGAAACATGTGATAAAAATGGCGACTAATGTGATAAAAATTTCCCATTTTCCCTTATTTTCTTACAAAAAATATGCAACAAAAAAGAACACAGCGATGAAGAAAACATTTGTTTTCCATAATGATCTTACGCTCTCTCCATGCTGCGTAGATTTGCGAATGTTTGAGGTATTGGACCACTAACTCCAGCACTATTCATGTATCTGCAAATATATATAGAGCAATATTAATATTATGGAAGTTCTCATGTATATAAATTAAAGTAGAGATTGAAAAGGCAAAGTGCTTTAAATTACATTTGTGATAATCGTGTTAAGCTCCCCAGCTCAGATGGTAAAGGGCCGGAGAAATTGTTTGTGCCAAAGGACCTGCAAAAAGTTAATCTCAATGTTCAAGCTTTCAAATGAGTAAGTACACTTAAAAAGATTACAATTTAAGAATTTGAGTATTAATGAGACTTATTAAATTGGTCACGAAATTTGAAGGGAACTCACAATGATCTTAGGTCGGTGAGAAGCCCAAGTTCACTTGGAAGAGGCCCTGATAATGCATTTATGCCAAAGGTCCTAGTAATATACATGAATCAATATATTGGCCATGCAAATATTTTTCTATGAAAGAATAATTTAAAATGAAAAATTAAAATACAAAGGGAAATCATACAAATACTGCATGCGAGTGAGATTTCCGATTGCAGCTGGAATCGGACCTGTCAAATAGTTTTGGGCCAAGTTTCTGAAACATGTAACAACGAACATTAATTATACATATTGTATGTAATTAAATAAATACTGTAATAGTAAATGGATCCAAGCACAAATTAGAAAAATTTCATTAATTGATATTCGAGAGTAATCACAAACAAAATGTATTTACACTTGTAATTAATAATTTAATTATTAACTTATAATTTCATAATTAAATTATTTTAAGTATAATTTACATTTTATTTCATTTCCATATAGTAATTTAATATATCTTATGAATAATGAATTGTTGAATAACTTCTATTTTGGAAAATGGAGGTACGAGTTAACCATACATATTAGTGAGATAGGTCAAGCTCCAGAGCTCATCAGGCAGCGGACCAACAACATTCAACGCATAAACTCGCCTGCAAAATTCAGTAAACTAATTAGTTGTGTGCCATCAAATTAAAGTCAACAAAACAAATAAGGACATCAACTTTGGATGAAATCCAATCTCTCATAATTTCTTATATGATATCGTGTTCCACTATTATATCTATATAAATATTTAATAATAATTTTTATAATTATTGTAATATTATTAATCATATTTAACTTTTATTCTGAAGCATTAGAGTTAACAAAAAATTGTAGTTGTTGAATAATTTAGTTGAGGAAGTGGACTTACAAAAGAATAATATGGCAAGTAGAATTATTGTCGTAGGAGCAATCGCACTTGATGGAGGGATTAACATTAGTGGTTTCCACATCAGTTGCATTAGTGGCAACGCCACTGCATAATTCGCCACTAATATTCCAACTATTTGTGGCTGAAATTCTCCATCTCTCAAACATGCGGTTTAGCGCAATTGCTGTAAATCAAAATACCACATTAGATTGTATTCACTAAACCAAAATTATAATTTTGCTTCATTTTTGCCTTTAAGAATGCAATTTTTAAAGTTTAGTATTCTATACTCCAAATCCATTACAAATTTATTCCTATTCTCACACAAATCCAATTATGATAAACTTGACGGAAATAAGATGGACAAATATTAAAAATAATACCAAGATTTACATGACAAAAGAGTATAAGAAAACATTAGGGATCTAGGAATGTAGAATTATATAGTATTTATCGAGGACTAGAAAATAAACTCTACAATCTACATGCTGTAACCAAAGCATCTTCGAACTATCTCTCATCAACTAATCAGAATTGACTAAATAAAATATAATATTCAACAAATTCAAAACATATAGAATCAAATGGTTAGAGAGAAGACAGGATAAGATCATAATTCAAGGAGGAAGGTTGCAATAGTTGTCCTCTAAGAAAATGACACCACCACAAAATGTTAACAATTTCGGATTAAATTGACTAGCACATCTATTCAAGCAGAATTCTTTATAAAATTTTATCGGTTTTGGTTATGTAGCACGAGAAAAAAGTCATTAAATAATTAATTTTCGTTTTGTCCTGCAATAGTGATAACTCATATTGTGTTTGACGCACGTGCTCATTTGTCGACAAATTACACGTTGAATAATAAAAATATCCTTTTAATTTTTTAAATTATATTTTAAAAAACATAGATGTATAAGTATTTATTAATTAAAAATTAAAGAAAAATAAAAAAAAAATCTGAATTATACTCTCTAATTCTAAAATGGAACCCTTGTCACAGAGTAAGAATAAAGTTACAACGAAGCACTTGAAAAAGAGAATGGAGTATATATTTTTAAATATAGATCCATGTAATAAAAATGGTAGAGACTTGGATCTTGATTCGTGACTCAGTCCCAATCAAATCAACTTCGGGTGATGTCCTATATCAAAAAAATAAATAAACTACATTGTAAATTTGTATATGTGTATGTCACACTTAACATCCGTGTCTATTTGTAAGTTTATCATATAGTAACTAACAGTTCTTTTTTCCTGATCTTGACGTTACTTATAAAAAGTTATAAAATTGTGCATACATTAAATTCCAAGTCAAGCCTAGACGTAATAATTCAATAATATCACTTTGTTGGTTTGACATTTTCCACTGCCCCATTTTTAAATTGCTACTCATATTTTCTTCCCCGAGTCATATCAATATATATTGCACGAAAGGAATGTCAAAACTATATCATTTGAGACTAGCTACTATTTTTATTCTTCAAACATAATTAATAATAAAATATACTTTTTCCAGCTATCAAAGGACCCACAATAAGATGTAGATTTCATGTACACAAAAGAAACTGCATGTTTTTCGTAGACGGTCCAGAAACTGCATTTTAGTTACTACAGTATATTAATTTTGACGATATTGGAGAGCGTTTTCTCGGGAGGAGTTAAAAACAAAGGGCCTGATGGTTTTAGTTTCTTTTTTAATCACAAAATAATCTTGATATTATATTAGAGGCCACGTGATTCTACTGAGGCTCTAGTCAAACTAGTCTCAATTTTTTGTACTACCATATGAGAACTAGATCAGGGATAAATCGTTAACCGAAATTACCGAATTGAGAATATATAAGGTTTGGAAAATACTATTAACACATAAATAGATGGCAATATATATATCATTCTACACTAAAATAGACACCCAATTCATGGCATATTTCGGTGCATTATGACACACAACACGTTCGTTGTATTTATGATAAATAAATTTTAATCGAGAACTAATATATTTGAATTGAGACTAATATTTTTTTAATTAAAATCACTTAATCTATTAATTAAGTATTATTAGATGCTAACAGAATATTACCAAAACCTAATAAAAACGCACAGTGCAGACGATTTCACAGGAGTTTTTGAGTTCATTCCAAATTAAGGGAAATGTGTTCTTCCAACCTCTCAATAGAACACAAGCAATCCAAAGCGCTATATTTGAAGTTGTATACACTGACCACTCATTACTAATTACTAAAGCCAATCTCTACTCTCTTTGTTCCTCTATTTCAATCACCAAACCGATTTACACAACCTTAAATTCTTTGGCAAAAAAGGAAAAAGAAAGAAAAGGTTCACCAACTTAAAAAATAAAAAAAAAAAATTGTGAAAATGAGAGAGAGAGACCTTCAGAAGGATCAGTGGTGGCGTTTCCAGTAGTAGTTTGAGCATGGGCAATATCCAGCAGTTGGATGGAGGCCAACAAAACCAGCAGCCTCCACCGAATAGGTGGCGCCGCCGTCAACGCAGCCATCTCAGAAATATGTATGTTGTTGATAAACCAAGAACCAACTCTCTTTAGAGAAGAAGGGGGCAGTGTGTGCGTGGGAAGATGATATTTATGTTTTTTAATATAGTACAATATGAACTCACATTTTGACTTTTCCTCATTGGAGATGGTGGTTGACAGAGACGCACCTCACTTTTTAATTCCATGTAAATGAATCAAGTTGATCAACTTGGAAATGTACGAAATACGAATTAATAACCATTTCGTTCTTTAGTGATTATTACGACAAAATATCAATTAATTCTTTTATGACCTCCCGCGCTCTCATTTTGTGGATTTACGCTTATATAAAATAAATAATTGGATTAATATATAATTTAATTTGTGTCTGTATAAATACTTTATGGTCCATTATTCTAAAACATATGTCCCAAAAATTGCTCTATAGTTACATGTCAGTCTTCTTATCTAACGGTGTTGAACGAAGCATGCCATTAATTCTTGCCGTACGTATAAGACAAAACGATGTTGTTTCTATGTTGAATCACCAGTTAGTTGGGTTACTAGGAGTTGGATCTCTTTATTGGGCGGGTCATCAAGTACATGTATTTTTATATGGCAAGAATTAATAGTCACATTAATAATCATTAGTTCATATCATATCAATTTTTTTTCAACACAGTTAGATAAAACATGTTATACATTTGTAATAACCAAATTTTTTTCGGACTACACACTACATAATGTGAGATTTCCCCTTCTTACCGTATAAGATGTCATAAAGCATTGGTCCCCAGCTAGAAAGCATTGGTCGTCCTTCAAAATTATAATGTACAATCGAGAGGGTCTTAAGTAGGAAAATGTAAACGAGTACTCGATTTATTTGGTTTTTCAAAACTTTTAAGATTGGTTTTTTGTATATAATTAAATTAAATATTAGGATGCTTAACGAGTATTGTTCATCAATTACATTTATCTGTATACTAATTACATAATAAAATGTATATAATTTTAAAATGATATAATTAAATATGCAAATTAAAATATAGTAATTGCATGAAACAAAATTAATAATGTAAAATTTGTTGACATAACCCATATATATAATGTAAATAGAGATAATAACATATACTCCTCTTATTTAAATATTAGACTATTACAAAATTAGTTTTTTATAAATACTCATTTTCTCATCGTTATAAATATACCATTGAACTGTAATGGTAGTAGCCTACTTTGAATTGAAATTTGTGAACTTGTCTGATTATTCTGAGTATTAGTGTGAAAATTAAATAAACTCGTGTAGGTTGAAACTAATAAATCAAATAATGAGCAACTCAAAAATCGGCTCAACTTACATTCAAGGGTTAAGCTTTGAATTTTCAGTCCATCATGACGATATAGCATATAAATATAATGGATAATGGAGATAAAGTCAGCCACAAATTTCAAAAGTTCAAATGACAAAACCAATGAAGGTTCAGCATGTACGCGCGTGTATTGTTTGTCAATTTTCTTTTAATATATAGCGTGTGTGGAACAAATGTATTTTAGCTGCAAATCCTAATTTGATTGCATTTTATTATCAAATAAATAAATTTTTTACGGATAATTGTAAAATGATCCACGAACTGCACTATTTTAGTTTCCATTTGTTGGATCCCGGATGGGTGCTGAACGAATATACCTGAAGGCTATTTTTCGTTAAATGCATCTGATTATTAGAGTGGGTTTGAAATTGAGGGTATGGATCTTAGTCGGATGACTTAGCTTCAATATTTAAGCAGTACTGAAGATCAGTCCACAAAGGGTTCAACCTAGTGACTGTGGTGTCAGTTGGCCGGAAATCCTACTTACTGCCTTTAGACTGATTAATTGGACTAATAACTAACTTAGTGTGGAATTCGGTGTATATTGAATAGCCTTAATGAAATTTGAATGAATTTTGTCTGATACAATATTGGTCAGTATTCAAAATGAAGTTCAACATATATACAGTAGAAACTCGATAAATTAATACTCGATTAATTAATAAACTCTCTAAGATAATAATTTTTGTCGGTCCCAAC
>JAYJMF010000085.1:3478410-3490710 GCA_036873715.1 Salvia sclarea
GCACGCAATTTAAGAAGAATTGAAAATTATAGAAAGTGATTATATGGATATATATTATTTAAAATTGTGAGTAAAATATGTTTAAGAAAGAAAACGCAAATAAACTTTAAGTTTTGTAGAATGAAGAGAACATATATTTACAAATGAAAATTATAATATACCTAATTTTGATTACATAGCACCAAATAATTCTCGTCGAAAACCAAATAATTCCCGTCGAATTTCGACGGGTTATTGACTAGTATTTTTAATTCTTCTAAGTGTTAAGTGTTATGTCTAGTTGTTGATATTTCATTTCCGCCTGCTCGCCTCCCATTCATCTTATTGATTCTCTTGTAAAGGATTATTTTTTCTTTTAATTTGGTTATTCGGTTTGCATAGCAAGTAATCTTTTGCTAAATTTTGTTGTAACTTTTTCAAAATTTAAATTTTCATCCAAATTAAATCTAATATGATAAACAAGTGATATAATTGGACTGAGATGGCATCGATGTCGCAGTGGCACCACTCTGATCAAAACACAATGATGTTTTACATGTTGACGTGAATTTATTGAAATTATACTGACATCAATTTACTTAAATTATACTACTGGGTTACAATGCCAGAATTCAAAATTCTTACTTGTGGGAACATTATAATAATATTTAGATTCATATATTTATTCATAACTTTCAAAGTTCGCATATTTAGGTGTGAACAACCCATAATTAAATTGTAAAAATATAGAGGAAAACTCATCAATAGATGATACCTGCAACATGATCAACATACAACTATATAATTTGCTTATTTTGATTTACAGCAGCATATATAAGAGTAGGATGTCAGTCAAATCTGAGCTATAAATTTGTGGATACAGATCACATCGCTTGATGCATCACCACTGTAACTGTACATGGAAGAAATTCTACGGAACGTGTATAAGTAGTACACTCACCTCTGCTTATTTACTCCTAACCTGATACACACTTTCTTTTCCTATTCCAACTCATCTTGGGACACTTCCTCTACTGGCAGTTCAAAATTATCAATGTCGTCAAAATATGCTTTCTGCTCTCTAACGAATTCTTCTGGCAATTCACTTGTGTTTTCGGTTCTCGAACACCTCTTCTGCAAGACCACATTAAGCATTAGATATCAACAAGTGAACAGAAAAGCTTTATCAAACGTAAATTTCGAAAATGAATTGTTTTACTAAGGGGAGAGGGAAAGGAGATAAATGTCAATGTTCTACAGAAACACCATTTTTCTGTCAAAGAAGCATAATGATCATGACCTGGCAAATGACGCAGTTAAAGAATATAATGATTCTAGCGAATGAGCAAACTTGACATGAGAAAAAGGAGCAAGAGCAGTAATACTTAGAGAAATATTGTAATTCAAGGAAGGGTTATCATCCTTCAACAAAACCAAAAGGCCTAATAAAGAGAAGGGTTATGAGATTAAGAAGACACATTCATGATAACAGTCAAACAGGAATGATTATAGTAATAATGGTAGTTAACTGGTTCCATAGGGGAAAGATAGAACAAAGACCAGTTTCATATCATACCGGATACCACAAATTTGAAAGTGAGAAATACATGCACTGACAAGGTGGTTCTTGTTTCAAATTTATGCAGCTTTACTTCAAACATAATATACATGCATATCCAAAAATATCTCAAAATCATTACAAAAGAGCCCCAAGAGCTGGGTTATATAGCCTATTCACCCAGCAAAAAAAAAGAAAAGAAAACTCCTGCATGCGGTTGAGGTTTGTTTTCTCTTACAAATATTCAATTGCTCATAAAAGATGGGTGGCTGTAATTACTCATAAAAGAACAGGGTTTGTATTCAGAAAGAGAACATTGTACAGACCTTTCTGACTTGTGGAGCAGTCCATGAATTTAAATATTTAACATCCCCAGCTTCATCGAGATCATTCCTAAATCAAAAAGAATCATTGACTAGATCAGTGAAAGGAACAGATATTGGTAAAATAAGAGGAAAATATACCATAAGAGCAGCTTAACGATATAGCTAATCAAGTTATCATTATAAAGCAAAATTAACTTGACATTTTGTCTGAAAAACCATGGAACATAAAGACGAAAGTGCAAAGAGTCATCACAGGTCTTCACAACACCTTAAAAGATAAATTAGATACTTATCATTTCTACTGCAATTGCTAAATCTCAGAAAGAGGACTACCTCTTTGACCAACAGATGCAAATCTATAGAGCTAAACATGGTCTATGCCTTTCAAGGAAATAGATATACAACTAAATCAATGATGATGGCATATGACAAGGTCCATTAACCACTAAAGCGAGTTAGCCAAATATCTCAAAAGTTATTCAATTTCCAAAACAGAACACACCCCTGCAAGTGCCTTCGAGACGGTGACTGTGTCATACAGTAGCTTGGTTAACTGTGTGCAAGTGCTTATACTTATCTACTATTGCTGAATGTAAGAGATGAGAGGGAGATTTACTGTAGTTTTTTTATCCTTGTCATTGGAGGGCAACTGGAAACTCCAACAGCATTCTTCTTCTTCTTCTTCTCAGTTGTCTTCATCTTCCTCGATGGCTGGGATATGACTGCCACAGCAGCAGATGACCCTCTAATGTTAGATGGTTCAAGAATCACCTTCCCTTTTCCCTTTGTTTTGTCAGGCAACAAGTTAGTAATGTTCACAAACTTTTGTCTGTCCTTTGCTCCCCCAACTAAGGAACTAGAAGGATTGAGATACTCATCCCCTGCCTCTTTTATTTGCACAGTGGAAGATCTAGTGCGATTGAAAATCCCTTTATTTTTATCGTTTATTTTCTCAAGTGAAAAGCTAGAAGTCCCTGCAATATCCTTCCCTATTTCTGATTTTTTTCCCGATGCATGACCAGAAGAACTGAGGATCGCCTTCCCTTTATCTGTTTTTCCAGAGGAATGGCTATTACAAACAAGCTTATCCTTGTTAATCTCTTTCATATTCTCAGAAGTACCAGTAGAGAAACTGAAATTTCCTAGGCCTTTCTGGCAGACACTATTCTGAATTTCGTTCAGCTTCCCAGTAGGTAATGAATCATATGGCATGGCAATGGCCTTCCCTTTGTCCTTCCTTTCCATGACAGATGTGTCACAATCAATCTCAATCACATCAGACTTTCTCTCTTTCTTGGATTTTTCTATAGTCTGTCTTCGATTATATGCTGCATTTTGAATCCCCATACCACCGTCAGTAGGAGCCATGTTACAAATTTTATGCAGATTTTCTTTCATTTTCTCAGAAGCTGATGAAGTTAATGATACGGCAATGGCCTTCCCTTTGTCCTTCCTCTTCTCAACAGATGTGTGACTACCAATCAAATGTGGCTCTCTTTCTTTATTGCACTTTTCAATATTATGTCTTCGGCTGTAAGCTGCACAATTAGTTCCAATATCCCCTTCAGTAAGAGCCAAGTTAGAAACTAGCCACAGTCTATTTGCACAAAACTTCATTAATGCTTAAAATTTAGACCAGTAAACAGGCTATAAATTTCCATATAACACTTCAGAGTGATACAGAACAAGAGAATCAAAATGAGACAATCTATCTGTAATCCCACCAACAACTAAAATAGCACCCAATCTAGAACTAAGACCTTCAAATCAGATGTCAACCAAGAGCTCCTTAGTAGATCTGGCATCCAAACAACTGAGATGATTTCGGACAGAGACAAAATGGTACATGTTGTCCCAATTAGGTTAGGAGACAGATGAATATTATGCAAATACAGATTAAAATAGAACAATTAAGTACAAGCGCCAGAGAAAAGCATCATTAAGAATACAGAACTGAACTCATGAATTAGTGCGTTAAGCAGCTAACAGAAAAGGTAATATGATCGTGATTCGGTTCCCAAATATCTAATAAACCTAGTTTATGTATTCAACAACCCAATAAACTTTAGCATCCAGCTCCAAACCCTAGGACTTAATAAATAAAAAGACCCACACAAAAATCATTAAAAACAAAGAGATCACACAGCAAGGAAATTACCCGGAGAAATAGCTGGCGAAGATTGTTGAAATTGAACGGTTTTGGAAGTGAAGGTGGCGCCGACGCTGGATGAGCCGATGCTGGTGTTGGATATATCGGACGATTGGGGGCAGAAATTGTGGTTGGTGGAATTGGAATTAGACTTCAAGATGGAGACGGGGGGTTTGCAGTTTCCATTGGAGTTAACGAGCTCGCGCAAAACGGAGAGGGGCGTCAGGTTGTGCATGTCGGTGATGTCTGACAAGGGTTTCCGCTTCCTGCTCGCCATTTTCCTTCACTGCAATTGCTTCGTGGGCAGAGAGAGAGAGAGAGAGAGCTGTGGGAATAACAGGTTGTGACAGAGAGAGAGAGAGAGAATGAGCAAGAGCAAGAGGATTCCAGAGGAAGATTTATTCGATGGCGGGAAAATGCGTGGGATTGAATTGACCAACGTGCCCTTGTGCGTGTGTCAGTGTGTGTTGATATTGCCATCTTTCAATGTCCATGTAATACGTCAACCAGAAACATAATCAAGGTAAAAATTAAACTAACCAAAATAGATAAGTAAAATGTTTAAAGATTGGATGAATTTCAGTCTATTCCTTAACTATTCACATAAAAAATTCTAATCATTCATTTCTAAAATATCCTTTTTATATGATGCAAAAATGTTTACACGAAATACACAATTTCGCATCATTATGAAAATTACGCTAAGACATGAAATCCGGGTGTTAGTTTCGCATTTTTAGCGTAATTTTTACAATGATGTCAACTTAATACCAAATTTTGCAGTGTTGTAAAATTGAGCATTATGTACTTTCGCATCATTTAAAAGTTACACTAATATATGAAATTCGTCTTAGTTTCACATCATATTTTTCTAAAGGGAGATCATGAAAATTGCTAGAATTAATATATTTTGATTGTGATTAGAATCTTATTTTACTTATCCAAATTAACTAAGGGTATGGTTACAACCTAATTTCTATTGATCATCATATATTCTATTTTGAGACATACTCTGATGTATTTGAATACGATGCACCTTCTCAAATATATTGATCATCACATATTCTATTCTGCAAACGAGTTTTTGTGCAGTTTACCTAACAATTTGCGGTAATTGAGAATATAAGTTTACTTGTACTAAAAAATAGAGGTCGCACATGTAACGCACTTGACCTAAATAAAAAAAATATTATCAGCTCTTAAAAGAGTCAAAAGAGAGAATTACTAACGAATTGAAAATTTCTTTGGAGATGTAAACTTTGTACTATTATTAGGACATAAGGAAGTTGCTAAACATGACACTCCAAAACTTCCAAAAATGCTATGATCCCACATCTGATGACCATATGAAGAGTGAAGTTCCCAATGAATTGATCTCAGCTGTCACATTTAACGCGTTTAAACACAATATAATGAACTACTACCACAATGCAAGGTTCAGTCCATCTTAAACAAAACAATTGAACAAGCGTTTTTCCTGAAGATGTTCGTGCCGGAGGTGAGGCGTTTCGTTCCTACGGTTAGCATAGTCAAAGACGACTACTGCTACCCGTACTTGGTTGACTTGGCCGTCAACAAAAGCGTGGGTTTCTCGAGTAAGCACGTCTGCGTCTTTGATGGAAGTGGAACTCTACTTGTGCAAGTTATTGGAGGCTTTTGGCAGTTCAAGAAGAAAAGAACCATGTACAATTCTTTTGGTGTGCCTATCATCACCATGCGTAGGAAGGTGCACAAATCAAATCATTTTCTTCCTTTCATTTTCTCTATTGCAATTTAAGGGAGCCAAGGCTCCCATTGTCTCCATGTGTGTCCCTCCCCTGCACAGGAGTTCACGTTTACTTTTCATTATGTGATGGATTGTAAAATTATGGGATCCAGTATTTGAAAGATAAGATGATCAAATAATTAATTCCAAACTAGGAAATCTCTCAAAGTAAATTGTGGATTATTTTTATCCATTCATCCTAGAGTCTAAGTTTTCAAGAGTTTTGCAGGCACACCACGAATGGATAGTTCACAGCGGCGAAAGATTCAATGGAAGCAATCTCCTCTACACAGTGCAGAAACCTCACTCTTTCCAGCTCAAAACAAAGCTTGAGATATTCTTATCTACCAATAGTAATACCACCAAAGAAATTTGTGATTTCCGTGTTGTTGGAAGTTATACTTCTCAATCCTTCAAAGTCTACAAAGGTGAAACTGTGATAGCAGAGGTAATTAAACATAAACACCATCATCAATTAACATCAATCAAGAATAGCAGTTGAAAGAAATATATGCTGCAATATTAGCTAACCAGGATATATACATGTGCAGGTAAAAGATCAGACCAAACTCAGAAGCTTAGGAAATGGGAGTTTCGAAGCAAGAATCTATCCCGGGATCGATTATGCCTTTATTATGTCCTTGTTAGTCATATTTAGCGAAACAGATTAATTTCTGAATTCACATTGTCAACTATAGTTGTTGAAGATTTCAATTATAGTCATCAAGCCTTAAACTTTACTACCTTGAACTGTATGGATCAATTAGCAGAAATATGGTGTCATTTAACATCTATGAAAGGGTTAACTGCATGTCAACATTACCAACTTTGGAACTTCTCTTAAATTGCACACAATCCTTTTTAAGACATAAAATGACAAGAATTTAAAACTTGTCTGATTTTGAATATGAAATTAACAGCAGACATCCATAGGAGGTTTGTTGGAGATGGCGGGGGTTGCCGGGGGAGGGGGTGCTACCATGCCATGGAATTAAAAGGACATCATTTTAATTGCTAAGCCAATTTTGATTTAGCCATATAAAATTCTAATTCATGGCTCAATTCTTTTGTGAGCAAAATCCAACAAACAATATATTTGTTTATATTCCATGCCGAAAATATTATTGCGTATAATTTCAAAAAATGTCCAAAGTTGGCTATTTACAGACAGATAATCCTTTATAAAAGGATCTAGTACCATTTTTGGGGTATGTCGAATCTGATTGAATAAAGGGTGGAGAAGGCCAACATCGAAGACTAAGCCATAATGCCATATTTGAAACCCGTCTGAGCACAAGAAAAGATTAGCATATTGTTACGCTAAATCTTCTCGTGGCGAAGGTGACATAATATATAGTTGAGGTCATCAATTGAAGCCGAAATAATCAGACAAATTCGAGAAAATGGCAACCAAACTAGTCCCAACAGCCAGAAAGATCACCAACACCGCCAAGGCCTTATCTCGCCTTGTGGACATGCAATGAACATCTCTGCAAAAAAATAGTATAAGAGATAATCAAGCAACAGACACTTCCACTTTCCGCGTCTTCACCTATTATCATGCAGAGTGAAATAAGGAGTAGTTGCGCCTAAATATACAAACTTTTTCCTACTTCTGGCTTTCTCTAAACATTCTTCATTCAAATACACGAACTTTCATTGTTCTTATTTTTTCAAACGGCAAATATTTCCGGCACTCTTTCACCGTTGAAGGTCTCCAACCAAAATTGATATGCAATTACTACTTGTACATTAATAATATAGATGCATTGTTGGAGCTTCACAACATTGCATGTGCACAACGTTTTGAGATTGCCAGAAATGTTTGCCATGTGAAAAATCATAACTATTGAAAAGTTAATGTATTTGGTGGCAGAACTTTTAGTTCTTGTACAAAACAAGAACTGGGTGAAAGTTCGTTTATTTGAGTGCAATTACCCCAATTAAATATAGTGACATAAGATCTGCAGTAGGCCATACCTGAGAACGACCGAGCTTGGGAAAATGAACATGAGAAACATGACCGTTGTCGTTCCCATGAACTGAAAGAAGTACCATATATTTGGAATAGCTATAGCTGCCAGGTAAATGAATGCAAGCAAACCACACGTGAGAGACAAAAATCTGATGTTTTCTGCAGCCATGTGAGGCTTTTTGGGAAAGAATAATTCGTCGACGTTGACCCTCAGAGAGTAGTTCATCACGGGAAAGACGAGCATGAGGTGAACGGCATAACTCAATCTAACAATATTGTTGAGAACGATGCTGATGACGGAATCTGAAGCTTTGTCGAAGTTTACTAGCATGTCAGCCATGATCGAGTCACCAAACAGCAGGTACCCGAAGAAGCCGACAGCAAAGTATATCACAATGCATAAGACAAGTGAGATTCGGACAGCTGAGCTCATATCGGAAGGCCTGCCCAGTTCTGCTCTTATCGGATGTACTGCACATAATTGTCAACAAAAAATTGATTATTCCTATGAACATATGTTGTTGAACCAAATCGATCCCTATAGTCCTCTGCTCAACAGCTCATGCAAGCGTTGTTACACTTTCTTAGACTCTCTCTCTCTCTCTCATAGACAAGGTATTAGGAATTGTTCACTCACCCGATCACCCCCTTAAAAGGCTTTATAAGAGGGGAGGGTTATCCAAATTTATATACAGGAGATATGATCATTACCATGTTGATGAGGGATAACAAACTTGATGGCTTCAATATATATGTTTGGATAATCCTCCTCTTATAAGGCCTTCTAAAAGGGTGAGTGGCGCATTTCTAATATAGACATTAGTAGAGGATTTCTGGATTTCTCATTCAGTAACAACAGGAGGATTAACAAAATGATGTCTGAGATGTTATTTTCCAGGGAGGTTAGTCTCTGGTTTATGTCTCTACATCAACATTCTCAAAATTTAACACAGATACAGGAAATTGAGCAGGATAATGGACTCTATATTCGTGATTTTCTTACCATTTACATGACATCCAAAGGCAGTTGCGAAGACAGGAATAGTAGTGAAGAGACTTAACACGGAGACACCACCGGAAAAGTCAGGTAACAGTCTCGGTGATCTCGTCTCCCCTATCCACAACGCATATATCGCCATCACTGAGCATATGACAACAAAGAATGCTGCTAATAGCACAGATATAGCTGAGGCATGTCTTAGTGAATCTGCAGGGGCCAAACTGCACATCAGTCATTCATTCATGTTAAAACGAGTTAAATAATAACTACTGATTCTACACAAATCTGCTCCTGTTTCTCCAAGAATCTGACATTTCATATGATTGGAGGCCTACAATTAAATCATGAACCTTGTTTAGAAAAGATAATACTTCCATTGCTACATAAGATCTGAGTTTATCATGGAAAGGATGTCTTAAGTTTTAGTCAATTCTAAAAGTAATCACAAAAACTTTGTTTACAAAAGTTATTTTTGTAATATTTCCATTGCTACATAAGATCTGAGTTCATCATGGAAAAGAATATGTTAAGCTTTAGCAATTACTAAAACTAACCACAAATCTTTAAAGTTGATATCAACAACTATGTGCTTGCGTAACCAAATTTTAGTGGACATCAACAAAAGCTTAATTATGACAGAGCTCTAAGGTTGCACACAACCTTAACTGCTAACCATGGAAAAACGAGTCAGAGAGCAATATCGCATTATCATGAGATGGCTGCATTTCTGTTTTAAGTTTTAACCATTACAAATGTGCGATACTAACCTATGCGCCGTAGAAGAAGTAAGGGAAGTAAGACGAGGATCACAACCAAAAGCAACGAGAATGCGCGAGAGTTCCACCAGTGAACGCCGAACCACTCCTGCAGAACACCTAAATGGACCGTTCCATCGGACTCATTTCCTGAGAGAACATCTCCTGCAGGATTTACAATCAAAGAAACAAAGATCAGAAATATGTGAGTGTAGATATGAGTAAAGTCATGTTTCTCTGCACCAGTTTAGCCTGACAAAATGATATTGGCAGGCATCCAATTTACACAATACATGTTGTTTTTGTATCACTTTAAACCTCAAATTACTTTGACATTATTAATTATATCTTGAACTATAGAAAATGCTTTTCAATATTTTGTATCAATTGTGCACGTCCATTTCTCGGCTCCTTAAATCCACATGGTTCACTGGATTGCCACGGTATATTTAATAATGTTATTCAAAACCGACGTGCTTTTGTGCATAAGTTTTAAATGAAAGATTGTTAGCAATTGACGAGCCACGAAAAATGGACAAGAGTACATTGAAATATAATCTATAGTTCATGATCTTTCAAAGGATATTCTCGATACTTGAAGATTTAATTAATAGTGCCAAAATAATAATACCGGATTTAAAAGTTACATTAATCTTTACTAGTTTGTCTATTTTAAGTAATGCAACAGTTTTAAAACTTCAAAGTGAGGCGCAGATAATGAAAAAAAATGCATGTTTAGGATGCAGATTCAGAGGCTAAAAGCAGAAAAGAAAAACTCACCAATTATAATCAAATAAATAATCAAAGCGCCGAGATTGGTGATGACGACGCAGACTTGAAGCGCAACCGCTCCGGGCTTCCCAAACGACTCGGCCATGAGCTCCCCATAGGTGTCGCACTGCCCCCACCGCGTGTGCTTCAACAGGAACTCCACCGTCACCTCCACCAGATAGGCAACGATCAAAATCACCAGAAAGCTAGGGATCACTCCCAGAACCTTGAACGTCGCCGGAATCGACATGATCCCTGCCCCAACCATTCCGGTCGAGATGTTGAAGATTGCTCCGGAGATCGACGCGCTCGACCTCTCCGACCCGGCCTCGGGGAGCAGCAGAGCTGCATCTACTCCAATCTCGTGGTTTTCGAGCTTCGTCATCGAGTTGGGAGTGGATGGGGAAAAGGTGATTTGCAGCAGTTGATAGGCCTGCTGTTATTGGAGTGTTGCAATTGCGTGTCAAATCGATATAGACGCAACTGGATAGACTATTTAAATTTGAATTTAATGTGAATCTAATAATTGTGTGCAGAAACCACATGATGGCTGGCTGAATATAGAAAATTAGTAAATCATGGTTGGATTGTTGGAAATGTAAGCAAATGATGCGGTGTAGAAGATCGATGCGTACTGGGTTGGATAGCATTTAAAACTAAATAAATTGCTAAAATCCAATCGCACGCTGCTACTGCTACACAATTTGTTGGGAACGAAAATAAAAATATTAATTTATATCAGGGGATTGATTTTGTTTTTTCTTTCCATTTTACAATAAATGTTGAGGTAATTAACTTATTGTATATGTATTTTCTAATATCTATTTTTCGTTTTCAAGCCTCATGTAAATAAATACTCCCATTTTAAAAGAAAAATGCGATTGAGGCTACCCTAGTTTTTCAACGATTGGAAAAAAGATAACATGCACGCCAATGAATCGACCAAGAAAGATTACATAGCCGCTAACTTGGCCTAAAATAACTTGTTTACTATGTAATTCAAAAGGTTGGATTCAGCCATGTTCTAATTTTAGTCTGAATGAGCATCTATATGATGTTTATATAACCGGAATGACCAGGGAAACCCCAATTGCAAAAATCTGACGCTCATGTCACTTTTCAGCAACTCTTAATTTTTATGCCGAAAAGAAATAACTAACTTTGGGTGGGACGGAGGGAGTATATGTTCCATTTGTTCTTCTCAATTGATTGGAACTAGTATTTGTGACATGCAACGTACGGAAATGTTTTAAAATTTATTAATTTTTTTATATAAAATATAAACAAACAATTATTACATAGAAGATTTTTGGGTAAAGGTGCAAAAAGATTCCTAAACATTTTCGCGGAAAGCAAATATACCCCTAACGTTTGGTTTGGAGAATTTATACCCTCAATGTTTTGAAACCTGGACAAAACTCCCTTCATCTCTACTGGTACGCTAACACCGTTTATTTCTACATTTTTTTTTTATTTTTTATTTTCTTATGTGGGAACCGCTAATATTAGCGGGAGTTAGAGACACATATTACTTAGAAAAGCCCCTCTCTTCTCATACGTATCAACAGATAATTCTTCCAAAAATCTTTGCTGGGAAAAACACATTTCTTTAGATGCAATGACGGAAGATGGAAGCGAGAAAGAAATAGAAAGGTTAGTAGGTTTTTGATTCAGGTTTGATTTTGAAGGTGAAAGTAGAATTTCCGAGTTAATTGATCCACCTCGTTCTTGCGACATTACAAAAACATAATTTTATCGTTTCTTTGTAATCCTCAAAGTGTTTGTTGATCGTGAATCGCCGGAGGAATACAAACTCATCCTTCTACTTTAAGCACCAACACCAACAAACTAAGATAATAAAATGTTATTTGGGTGTGTAGAAAATGAAACGACAAAATAGGAATATGCAAAAACCGAGGCGAGAATTAGATTCTCTCTCCGTAAGGCAAAATTACTTCCGCTCAGTGCTTGCGGATCTACAGTAATTGCCCCCAAGATACAACGGTACAAAGGGTCGATAAA
>JAYJMF010000085.1:3490810-3507242 GCA_036873715.1 Salvia sclarea
TGAAGTCACTCAGACTGAACTAACTTCAGTCTCAGTTTCTCTGACCTGTTTTAAAACTGAACTCTGTGTCTTGTTTCTGTTATTTTTAAAAAGAACCCACTGGTGTATTCCCCCCCCCCCCCCAATCCATACACCAGTTCAGTCACCCTCCGAGACCCAACAGATATGGCGTAAACCTTAAATTTTATAACTATATAATGATTTGTAAAGAAGTGATGTTGATAATTTAGGATATAGTGATGTTGATAATTAAAAATAGTTAAACAAAACCCTTTGAAATATTATGAGAAATTCCAAACATAATTAAAGAGGTGGACTCACGTGAGAATTTATATATCCTATCATCCTAAAATATAAAATGTTGTATATATACTTCAAGTACATGAGTTTTTGTGAAAATTTAAATTTGTGTATTTTGATACAATAATTAGAAGTGGCGTGCAACACTAAAATAATAGAGTTGTAATTTAATTAATCAAACCTAATTAGAATGTGACCGTTTTGATTTTGAATTTACCACGTCAGTTTAAATTTATTTTGAGAAGTGTGAGAAAATCAAACACCTAATCAATTCTTATATTTTAAAGTAAAATTTAAAGATAGTATAGAAAACCAAAATCGAGCTTCGGTTGTGCTTAAGGTCTTTGAAGCTGGTCCACCTTAGTTTTGCATTCTGATGACTTCTCGAGCTCAATGGGAGAAACTAAGCAAGCCTAAGATTAGAGTAAATACCAAGCAACTCACAAGATAATCCCCAATAATTAAATACAGAACTACATTTTCTGTCAGACTTCTTGTTTTTACTTTTTAGCAGTAATCTATGTACTCAAAATTCTGTAGAGATAGATGGAGAAATCTATTCCCATGCAAAGAGACAGTCGAAAATACGTTGTCTAAGTTAGCAATAGAATACAGTTTCACACATAGCCTAGGGATAATAAACATAATCTATGTCTAAATATAGACTACAGCTAATAACATAGTCAATTTGGCATAACCTTTGTCTATTTAACTATATAAGACCACGTTCTAAACCAAAACCGTAATCTATGTTAGCCATAGACTACAGTTTGCAATTTAGTAAATTTCAGTGCCTTAATAGACTACTTGTTCAGTTAAGACTGTTTTTTACAAACCACAGTTAATTTGCCTCTATTTAGAACCTCTAGTTAAATTCAACATTGTTTTGAAAAAACTCTACACAATGTGAAATAAAAACATCTTCATAATAAACCTTTCTTAATAGTAAGAAGCTCAACATTTTGCGAAGGGCACGATTACAAGTACAATGAAATGTAGATAACTATACATATGTAATCGACACGAAATTTAATAGCCTTGCTTGAGAATCCATGAGTAACAGTATGAGAAAATATGAACATGATTAATGATTGACAATATAACAAAAGACCTGCATTAAGTTGAACACAATGATAACATAAAATATGAAAAACATTGAACTAAAAAGCATGAGTACTTCTGGCTCTTCCATCTCCCAGAAAGCCAAATTGTTGTATCGAAGTCATAGCTCTCACAACATCCAATCATGCATGTTACCATATAAGCATCACTGTGAAAACCTAAAGAGATAAACAGATATATGGTTGCTTCCAAATAAAAGCTAGCTGTGAAAGAGTTAAAAAAGAATGACTTCACGAAGGTGAAATCATACCAAGATTACGTTTTTGACTACTACCTAAGTTGATTAGGATCATCTAAATTTCATCATAAGAGCTTTCGGCAGAATGAGACCTATGTTTCCTCATAAGCTAGGCATTACAATAGCATATCGTTTCACTAAACTTGTGCAAGTTTTTTACGACAAATATATGTATTGGAGCCTGAAAACATAAAATAGTTTAACAATAACAACCTTGTTTCCTTGCAGTACCAATCATGTATCAAACTAATAATTTAGAGCCTATCAAAGCGTATAGAACAAATAGTCCACTTTAGGACAACAAATTCCAGGTTCAGGTAAAACAAATAATAGACAAATATTACCATTCTTTTATATGTGATCAAGCACGAGATTCGCCCACTCAACACGAACTTCGTCAATATCCTCTTGAGTATAAACCTTGTTCTCAAACTATTAACAATTCAAAAATAGAATATTACCACTCTTTTATATGAAAAATCAATAATAGAGGAATAAGAAAATTTTCTTACATGTGAACGTAGACAAATGGAATCACTCGTCATAAGCTCTTCAACAATTTCTTTCATGTAACGCATGATGAAAAACCCGCAGTGCTTGGAATCAGGAGGTCTTGGTAGTGACTGTGTCAAAATATAAGTGTTAGCCTGTAAGAATAAAGACAATAATACACAATTTGCATTTTGCATTACCTTCATAATTTCCCAAATTGGTAGTTTCTTGCCTCTTTTCTTTAATTTTGTATTGAACATAGAAATTGCCCTACAAATCAATAACATGATTAATTCCACTTAATATAAAATATATATGAATTACAAAAGTTTGTCTTACGTGTTCACAATATTTTTCCAACTTTCATCACGGACCCGGCAATCAAGAGGATCAAAAATAGATATCGTCCCTTTGCATGGATCAATTACTGTAAGAATCCAATGTATCCTGATGCATAGAAAACATATATTAGACATATAGAGGGAAAAGATAATAATGATGAACTAGGATAAAGAAAACATATATCAGACATATAGAGGGAAAATATACTAATGATGAACTGAGATAAAGAACTAAGACTTACCCTACACTGAATGGGACTATCACAAGTTGATTTGAGGATACATCCTCAAACCTATCTGCTAAAGCACGTGTTTGTGCATCGTGTGAGGCGTTAGTCACACATGATACGCCAAATGGATCAACAAAACAAAATTGATCAAGTGCACTATTATGCTTCAACTTTTTATATAGGTGCCTAACAAATAAATAAAAAGGTATTCAACTTGAAGGAATTGCTTGTTACTTGCAAAATATATTTTGGGAGAGAAAATGATTACCACATGTACACTACTATGCAATTCCTTGTAATTGGCTCCAACTCACAAAATGGGATGACGTCTTCGTGAAGTATGGAAACCTCAAAGGGCTTACCAAAGGTGTCATCATCAAATGATATGAAAATTGTTCCTTGTCCGTTGCTTAAAGAATTCTTAGCATGTATAGACAATACTTTCAACATCGGATGCAAAGAGTCATAACACTTCACCTTCCTCGCCTCAACCACTTGGTGTTGTACTCTTTTATTCTTGAGAGAAATTACATCCAACACCTGTAAGAAACGACTTTTTTTATTAATTAAAAGGACAATGAAGGACTATATGAAATAAAATAACAATACCTGTAAGGTATCGACTTTCTCAACGATATCAGCTCCCTTCTCCTCCGCTTCCTTTTCCAGGTCTTCATCCATCAAGTGATACCGTTGCTTATTATAGCAACTTCTATCTTCTTCATTATCTTTGTCTTTTGCAATTGATGCTTCAAGTTTACTAAGTCTGTCATGCAGATGACATATCATTTCATTTTGTTCAGCTATCTGCTTCTTTGCCTCCACCAAATCAACTAGTTGCTCTGGTTTCATGTATTGTCTCCTCTTCCTAACATGTTTGAAGAACATAGAAGGAGTAACATAACTACCAACTGCTCTAACACGTCCAGAGTGTTCACGAGACTTTAGTGCACATGTAAGCAGATCTTCACCCAATCCTTGAGTTTTGAATTCTCCTTCTTCCTTTTGTCGTATATAATCATCATTTTAGTTAGCAAGAATACATTCATATTAGCAAATGTTTATATAATGCAACAACTACAGTAAAAATACATGTGTTCATCTTACAATCCTTTGCACAGTCTTCTTTAAGTTCTCGTTTTCTATTTCACCATTCTTAGGCACTTGTGCTTTCTTCCACATTATAGCTCTATCTGCATCATCGTCGCCGCATAGTTCCTCCTACAATTATGAAAAAACTGTGATAAGACGTTGTCAAGGAAAAATAATTAGGACATTAGTTTTTACAATTAAAGAAGACTGGAGTTAGTGTCAGAAACTGCAGCCTATTACATATGTAAGACGAACTGAAGGCTGGAAGTAAGTGCTGTGAGTATATATACACTAAGGACTTAAGTATTACTCCCTCAGTCCCCCATATTCATGCACATTTTGCTATTTTGGTACGTCCCACAAAATTATGCACTTTCTATTTTCATAAATAACCCCACACTATATTTGACTTTCACACTTACCAATACCCTTTCGTGGGCCCATTCTCCACTAAAGTTAAAGCCAATTTTATTAAAATCCGTTTTGGGTCAAATGGTGCATAAATATGGGGGCGGAGGCCGTATAAGTGAAAATGGATCTAGTAAGGGAAAACCACGACAGTTAAATTCAACCACATGTTTTACCCCTTTTTCCTTTCGTTTTGCAAGGCCAATCAATCATACCTTTCCTTTACGAGATCTTGTTGATTGTGAGTCTTTGTAATCCACCCCTATGTCTGCACTCTCATTAGTAGCCATAGTCGCCACAAGACCTAATGAAGCACATAGTAATAGAAAATTAGGTTACCAACAAAAATTGTACGCGATTATCAAACAAAAAAGTGAAGAAGTAATATGCAACATCACAACTACACTCAAACTTTACCTGTTTAAGTTTAAGAGTTCAAATTCTTTACTCAAAACCCATCACAATCTTCACTAATGCATGGTGGTTCATTTTCATAAAGTTCATCATTCAAATTCATGTTTGGAAACCTCTTGTAAAAGTTTAACTTGAGAGAAAGTCGCACCTGCAACTCTCTCTCTTAATTATTCTGGATCAGGAGATTTTAATTTCTTGTTTTACAAATTGAAAAATTATGTACATAGCCTACGGTTTTAGATTAGCGTAGTCTTACAAACTTAAATACACAGACAAATTGCAATTTTAAGTTAACCGTAGCTTTAAGAATTTAAATACATGCACATAGACTACAATTTAAAGGCATCCATAGTCAATACACACGCATGTACACTATGGGTTTAAGGTAAACCACAAACCCAGTTGTTCATTTGCTCGTTTATAAATGCTATAGTTTCAAATCATAGTCAATACTAGTAAATTCTCACACAATTACGGTTTTGGTTATAAACCAATATCTATCACCAAATACTAATTTAAAAATAATATTAATCGATATTTTATAGTGTAGTGTTATATATTGATTCTTGCTATGTGCCTGAAAAGTAAAAGCCAAGTCAAGTTTTTTTTATTGGAGCCAAGTGCCGACAAGTTGACCTCACTTGTTGAAATTAACTTTGATGTGTTCTTTGTCTTGATTCTTTCCCCAAATTTCATGCAATAAAGTTGGTCCTTAAGGCAGCATCATATTTCATAGTCATGGTAGAAGTCAAAAGAATATATCTGAATTAAAATAATCTTCTCGATCAAAACTTCTTCATCTGAATAGTAAACCTTTATCACCATTTACTTGCTGAGCCATTTGAATCTCTGGTGGCTCTTCATATTGTTGTTCCTCATCTCCATCCATTTGGTCCTCATCACATAACCTGTGATGCCCACTGTGGTTTCTAGTTGCATTCTGAGATCTAGGTGGCATCACTGCAGAAACTGAACAACATATCTTATAAACCAAAAATCTTTTATACTAAGAAAATATTAAGTCATAAAAATATCAAGTTGATCTTGCTTACTAGAAGCTTGTTGACTGACTTGTGGCTGCAGTCGTTGCATACTCTGCTGCTGCCTACTTTCCTTCATTTGATGCATATCTTGAAATCCAGAATGGGTTTTAGTTGCATTCTGTGATCTAGGAGGCATCACTGCATAAACTGAACAGCATATATCTTATAAGCCATAAATCTTTTATAAACTAAGAAAAAATTAAGTCACAAAAATATAAAGTTCAATCTTGCATACTAGAAGCTTGTTGACTGACTTGTGGCTGCGGGGTTTGCATATTCTTCTGCTGCCTAATATCCATTTGATGCATATCTTGAAATCCACGATGGTTTCTAGTTCCATTCTGTGATGTAGGAGGCATTACTGCAGAAACTGCACAGCATATTTTATAAACCAAAAATCATTTATAAACTAAGAAAATATTACTCCCTCCGTCCCATGAAACTTGTTACGTTTTCCTTTTTAGTCCGTCCCACGACACTTGTTACGTTTCTATTTAGGGTTAAAATTTTAAAAAAAAATAAGGGATTTTAAGTACAATTATCTTAACTAATTGCACCCCTTATTACTCCCCAATTTCACCCCTTATCACTTTTCTACTTTATTACCTACCCACTTACAATATTAACACTAACTCCTTGAATTCCGTGCTGAAAAGAATTGTAACATGTTTCGTAGGACGGAGGGAGTAAGTCATAAAAATTAATAAGTTCATCTTGCTTACTAGAAGCTTGTTGATTGACTTGTCGTGGCTGCGATCGTTGCATACTCTGCTGCTGCCTTCTTACCTTAATTTGACGCATATCTTGATATCCATAATGAGAATTTTCATTGGTGGTTTCTCTTCGAGTACTAGGAGCCATCACTACCAAAAGAGGTGACATGACCAATAACCAATGCACCAGAGATTGTGTAAGAGCAACAAAGAAATAAGAAAATTAGAACTTATCTTTCAAAGCAACAAATAAGTCCATTTTTTACTAAAAACAAATTCAACTGAACTCACAGATGTGTAATGCATTTTCAATTGCTTGAGTGACTTCCATGTCTGATACTTGTTCATTTTCTCGCTGCCCATGTTCTTCTATTTCATCATTATAGAGTAATCCATGATTTACTCTTCTTCCTGGCGTAGATCTTCGGGTACTACGTGTCATCACTGCATACGAAATGTTATTCCATGAGTATGCTGTATATACAATGATCAAACTAAGAATTTCTGCATGATGAATATACATAAAAATAAAATAGGAGTCATTAAATGAATTATTGAACAACAATATTGTGCAGCACCTCATTTTTTCTTGCTATTGTGGAAGCTAAATAGCCTAATTTTGAGAATGGCAGGATCAAATGCTATCTATCTGTGGAATCTAAATAGCCTAATGTTGACAATGGCGAGATCAAATGCTATCTATCTATTCAAGGTACTCGTTGGCGAAAGCACGATTACCTTTTTTGCATTTTTGACCAAATGATTTAAAGATTTAGGGAGAGATACTCTTCTACTCGAAAGGAAGTCCGAGTCCTACTTTCTAGGAGAAAAATCATGTCTCTAACTTGGGGAATTGAAATCAACCCAACTACACCTTCCCTATAATCAAGACTCACATACCACTACTTAGGATATTAGATTGGGTGTCATTTAGATAGTTTCTATCTTGCCCTGCTCAAGCCGTGAGGTGTTTTCCATAGGGTATGTCCTTGGTGTTGGTATCATACACTGCTCACTTTTTGAATTTACACACACACAAAAAAAAACTTACATACAACTAATTTCCTAGTATGTAATGTAATACTTATCCGCTGCTAAGTATAAAGTCTATACTATAGACTGGATCAAAAAGTTCTTGTATACTAAAACTTGTACTGAAATAAATAAATAACCTTGTTGATCCTTAGTCTGTCGAGTCGTTAGGAACTCTGGCTCTTCTTCATTTTGGTGCTGTCTATCTCTTTCCAATTGGTCCTCATCTTGTAATCTATGATACCCACTTTGGTTTGTAGTTGCTCTCCGAGATCTAGAAGCCATCACTAAAGAAAGAAAGTACATATTATATAGTAGAAATGTTAAGACACAAAAATAAAAATAAAATCTTCCTCACTCGAATCTTCATGACTGATTTGGGGCTGTACTTGTTTCCTATTATGCAGCTGAAAAACCGTATTTTACCACTTTTTGTGAAATATGTTGGTACCATTTAGTGTGGTTTTACGTGGTTTGTCATTGTTTTTCATGTTTATTTCTCATTTTAGGAGATGTTATGCTTGGATATAATTTTTGTGTGTTTTATAGGTTTTCACGCCTTACGAGAAATATACCAACCCGAGACGAGAGAAAGGAGATAAAACGAGTCAAGAATCATCGAGGAATAGTACCTCGCTTGTCGATCTCACTTGTGTGCAAGCGAGGGTCCAACCGAGGCATGATGTGGGCTGATGAGGTGGCTTGCTTGGCTGCTCGCTTGGCCCCAAGCGAGGTGATGTGGCGACCGCGGGCTCGCTTGGTTGCTCGCTTGGCCCTATTCTTTTAGGCTAGTATTTTGTCTCTAGTATATAAGGCTCCTCTGTTTATTGTTTAACCCTAGTCTTTCATTATTTATTTTACGCTCTAGCTTTTCAGTTTTCTCTGTTTTTCATTATTCAGACCTTCAGGTTCAAGTATTTCAAGTTTTCAACCGTATATCTCCTTTACAGTTTTCTTCTATCTTATTGTTCTATGTCTTTCATAATTATTATTGTTTTCGGTTTATTTAATATGTCTAGCTAAGATCGTCAGCTAATCCTAGGGTTTGTATAAACTGTTTTTGATTGTATGAATGACCAATTAATATTAATTTACCTTCCAGCTTGTGGTTTGTGTTTCATGTTTTCCAATTAGTATCTAATCAATATTAATGCTTGCTAGTTGACATTCTTGAGTCATAACAGAGATAGGTGTCAATCGAACTGTGGATTTACAATATAAGCATGCCTTGAGTCGTAACTGAGATAAGAAGCTTATAGGAAGAAATTCTTAGGTGCTATTGTGAGTTAACACACTAGTCTTTGATACTTACGGGTAATAGGCTGAGTGTTAATCAACATTTGTAGACTTCCGTAACTGGAGTAGATAGTCATAATAGTGATCTTTCACTAAGGTTGGATTAAATTGGTCATTGAGTTAGGAGGTCAAATCTATTCTATAAGAAAGAAGAGTTGCAACAAATACCTGTTATTCTCTCTCTTCTAACAACCTCACATTTTCTCTCTCTTCTTTTGTTCTCTCTCTACCATTAACGTCAATTTTTCTATACCAAATTTTATCTCTCATATTTTCTTCAATCACTTCTATTTATACCTATTTGTTCTTCCTAAAAAAATCAAGTTTATTCATGAAAATATTCAATATGCGTCTTAAAATAAAGACCACGACAAGATTTTAAATTTAAAATAAGAATCGTAAAAAGTAGATCTTAAAAGAAAACGTTATGGCAATTCTAAATCAAAGAATTTTTTTTCATCTCCCTCTCTCCTTAACTATTTTTTCATTTATATTCTTATTCTTTTTGTTCCTTAATTTTAAAAACCCGATTATTTTTTAAATTGATTCCTTTTTACATTACTTTTATTTATTTTCTTTATTTATATTTATTTTGTTTCTATTTTGATCCTTTTCTATATTAATAATAATAAATAATTAGATATCAAGTAAAATTACAACTAAAGTGAGGGAAGTTCTATATATTGGTTCATTTTACAACTCTTCTATATTACAAGTAAAATTTTTAGAAATAAATTTTAATTCATTTTTAATATTTAGTAGTAATTTTTTAGATGAATAATAATAGTAAAAAAATTATACTATGACAAAATATAATTTAAAATATGGTTCAAATTTTCTTATTTATTATGAAAAATATTTTTTTATTATCTATGACACCTAATAACTGGTTGCAAATAATTATGATTTTTTTATGTTTATTGGATTCAAATGAGTATAAGAAGACATAGTTTCACACAACCAATCATACAATGCAATATCAAGATTATGAAGTTGTGGTGGTCTGAGAATTTTTTGGAGAAATATATAAAAGTTGGTACAACTATAACAAATTTTATATATATTAAAAGTATGCCAAAATAAATAGTAGTAGCATGATTCTATATTGTTGCAATTACTAATTTATATAAAAGTATCTTTTACAAGCCAGAAACTGTTAAATCATAAATAGGGCTAAAAGCAAAAGAATTCATGACCCTTAGCTGTTATTTCCATTTAATCTTATTATTATAGTTTTAACAATATCAGTAACAACCGTTGAAATACCACACACAGCACATAAATCCAGTAAAAGAAAGTGAAATTAACTGAAATTCTAGACACATTAATCCAAAGTCCAAACTGCACCATTAAGATTGAGTGATAATATCAAAGCCATTAGGAATAGGTTTAATAACTCCAAAATTTGGGGTCAGGCATCAATTTGCAACAAACTACAAGATCATAGACTTAGAAAATTATGACACCATAAAAGCATAAAAAGGGACAAAAGCATGATCTTGTTTCAATTAAATCTTTCAAAAACAATTTAGTTTTCCTCACCAGAAGCTTGTTGACTGATTGGTGGCCCTATTTGTCGCTTATGCTGCAATTGCCCGTTCCCCTGCCTTTGATTATTATCTTGAAATTCACTATAGGAAATTTGATTGGTAGTTGCTCTTTGAGAACCAGAAGCCATCACTACCAAAAGGCAAAACATGATCAATAATCAAAACATTGCATTTTAATATGTAAGATCCATAAACCAAGTAACAAGAACAAGTCAAGTAGATAAACTAACATAAAAAATTTAAAAAAAGTATAATAATCATTTGCAATTAATCCTTATAAGTAACAATTTCAACCTACACTTACAGATCTGTAAAGCATTTTTAAGTGCATCAGAGACTTCCAAGTTTGTACCCTGTCCGTATTCTTGCTGTCCGTGTTCCTCCATTTCAACCTGCTCCAGATATCCATGATTTAGTCTTCTATTCACAGTTGATCTTTGGGACCTGGGAGCCGTCACTGCAAAGAAAATCCAAATAAAAATTACAATAACCCACTAATAAACAAAGAAAATATTGGATGAGATCATCTCCTGGAGTAGAGTCCATGAAACCGGCCTAAAATAAACTATCCAATCCATGATATCTATTAGTGTTGGGCCTTCTATGACAGTCTCATAAAAGACTTACTCTAATAGAATAATTAAAAACAGAAACAAAAAGAATAACTAAAAACAATAACAAGTAGATATCCATCCTTCCTAAATTTGATTAATTTTCTTGTGTTACCTCTTCTTCACCTAAGCGTGCATAACAAATTAAAATAATTATACTATCATTCAACTTCTACGGGTTAAAAATTTAACCTTGTCGACTATTTATTTGCTGAGTCGTCTGGAACAGTAATTCTTCTTCATTTTGGTGTTGCCCATCTCCTTCCACTTGATCCATTTCTTCTAATCCGCGATACTCAGTTGCTTTTCGAGTTCTAGGACCCATGACTGTTTCACCAAAAACAGAATGGTTTACGATAAGCTAGAAAATTTAAGTCCAAGTATTGTAAGTTTAACCTTGCTCCATAGAAGCTTGTGGAAAGATTTGTGGCTGCACTCCTTGCCGATTCTCCATTACTTGCAGCTTATCTAGAATCACAGAGAGGGTATTGCGACAGGCAGTTGCACTTCGAGTAGTACGAGCCACTACTAAAAGAAGGCGGAAGGATGAACAATCAATGCACTAAATTTTAAGGAGATGGCAAGCGAAACTCAACCTTATAAGCAAGAAATTCAACAATACTCGTAGTTGTTTAATACACATAATTACTTAACCTTGCTTTTGAATTGGTTGTCGACTGGCTTCCGTGTCTGGTTCTTGTTCATTTTGTTGCTGTCCATGTTCCTCCATTCCATTGCCATCTCGTAATACATGATTTTTTCTTCTTTTTGATACTGGTTTTCGTTTTCGAGTCTTAGGTGCCATCACTATGAGGAAAATGTAAAATTTTTAGCATAGATACGATGATCACAACATTAACAAGGCATAACTCTTCTATTTTTCTAAATGTACGTCAAAACAACATGCAGTGAATGAAATTAATTTCTTCTAAATGAAGACTTGAATTGTAATAAAATGCAGATTTGCATCCCTGATCATTTTCATTGATTTCCAAATTTTTTAACTCTTCTAGGGAATGGCATTTGCATTATAAGTAAAAAAACGAATTCGTTGAATCACACAATCAAGTTAAACAATTAATCAAACACTTGCAATTTCAATATTCTGACAAATTAAAAAATCAACAATTATTTACCACGCATTATTTACATCAAAACTAAATGCAGCAGAGGATAATCGAATTATTTACCGCGAATTCTAAGAAATATGCAATTACTTAGAACTTCTTCATCGGCTCAATTCCTCCAACTAACCATAACTTAGAGAAAGGGAGAAAAAACAGCAAAACTCTCCCCAATTGAACTCTTCACTTGATTGGTCGCATCGAAGTTTGTCTGATTTTAGATTTGTTGGCTCCTCAACGTTGTAGAGACTAGAGAGCCGAGCAACCATTATGCCATTCCCAGTCACCCAGCGCGAGAGAGAGAAGCCTAACGTCGTCGTTTAGTCACGTCATAGCATATAATTGTTTTAAATTTTGAATTTTTGAAATAAAAGTTAAATATTTTTCATAGTATTATAATAACAAAATTATACTCCCTCCGTCCCGACGAAGTTGATACGTTTCTTTTGGACGCGGAGTTTAGGAGAGTCAAAAGTAATGTAAAGTGATGATGAGAAGATATATTATTTAAAGTTGTGTAAGTAATGATAAGATGTTTAAAAAATGAAATGTAACAACTTCATTGGGACAGTCCGAAAATAAAAACATAACAACTTCGGTGGGACAGAGGGAGTATATTTTTTTTATAAAATAATATATATAATAATGGGACACGGAAAATTGTGGGACACTGGTTTTGATCCAATTTTTGAGAGTCAAATTATTCGGATGAGATGCACTGTCCTACAATTTTCTATGTGTCATCATGTCCCATCATTATATCTATATATAATTTTAAAAATAATTTTACAATTTTTTTTATTATATTACTATGAACAATATTTAATTTTTATTTCAAAAAATTAAATTAAAAATATATTTGCCATGACTTTGGATGTATAACCCTAAATCACTAAAAGTGAAATTAAGTAATTATATACACTAACTGAATAGAATGAATTCTTGTTAATAATAATATAATTAAACTAAAACATATAAAATTGAGATTGAAGAAAAAATGTAAAAAAATTGAAAGTGGAACAACCTAATATGGGATACTGGATCTGAAGTGTTGTTTGCTCAATGATAGAGTAGTGACCGGGACCAATGGTCTCGGGTTCGAGTCCAACATGATGAAATCTTGAAATTTATTTGCCTATTAAAAAAAACAAAGGAAACTAGCAAGGTAGGATATGTTAGAGAAATGATGAGCAGCTATTGAACAATTCTATAACGGTATGCACTTTGTATATATTAAGATTGCATGAATGAAAATATTCCCGTGGTATATATATTTGCCAAAACTTCGAAAGAAATATGAAATCTGCAAAAGAAGCAGGAATCACACATTTCTCTCAATATATACAGTGTAGTTATTGTTGGTTGCCTTCATCATTAATGTTGTTGGTTTCTTCTAAGATATTGCAGTCTATCTCTATTGCTGCAGAACTTGAGGGCGCATCTGCAGCTGCCTGAAAGGATATTTCTTCGGTCTTACTAGCCTGCAGCCCTGTGTACCGTGCCAGATCTATCCATTGCTGCACAGATCATACAGAACTCACTTTACAGGGGAACTAGAATTATATATTCACAAAGAATCACATAAACATATATGTGGTAATTAAAAAATATTTTATCTTTAATTTTCTTTCTCTAATAATGATTTTCTTACTCAATTCACAATTACTCCTTTCGTCTCATTTGAATTGGCACAATGATTTTTGCACCTCAATTAAGAAAGTGTTTGTTTGTAGTGAAAAAGTAACATGATCTCACCCATCTTTGTGTTAAATGATTGTCATTTTAGGAATGTGCCAATTGAAATGGGACAATCCAAAATGAACATTAATTGTGCCAATTCAAATAGGACGGAGGAAGTATCTCTCAGTCTTGTACTCTTGAAAGATTATATCTGATAAACTCTTCAAACATCTTATAAGTTTGAAGCTTATAAGACTAACCAAACACATATATTAATGGGGAGATGCATGAAGTTGTTCCTAATTACCTGAGTTCCCCAGTAAGAGTTTATTGTCCGAGCCACAAATGAGATGGCGTTTACAAGTAATGGTTGGTCCGAGAACTCATCCGAAATCCTATGCTCCACTATTCCTGCAATAAACTATACCAAAAATATTCAATTATGTTAAATTTAAAAATAATATATTAGCATGCCCGTAAAAAAGAGAAAGTAAATATAAAATCATTGGTGGCTAGATATCCTTTTATTCCTTCCTTCTTCACTACAAGTAACATATTTTAGTCCAATTTTAGTATAAATTTAGCCCAACTTATCTCTGTTGATCACTTTACCCGGGCCAGATTTCAGGCCAACGGAACCTTAATTATTTGTATCGCCGAAAGCTAATTTAGCATCTTAAGAAAACTCAAAATAAGGTGATAAATTCACAACTCCGCCATGTCATCATATAAAATTGTTTTAATTTAGTTTTGTGAGCTTGATTGGGCGGATGCAGCACGTGGGATGCATGATGAAACAAGAAATGAGATTAGGGCGGATACCTGATATCGTAGATTTGCGGATGTTCCAAGAAATGTGGAATAGACGAGCGCGGATTTGAGTATCGGCGAGCGTTTGTTCCCTTCCATCCCAACCACCGTGGGGTTGAGAAGGTTCCGGAGAGCGTAGAGAATGTTGGACGACGCCACCGCACCGATGCTGGAGACGAATCCGACGCCGGCAAGCTTGAGACCACCAAAGACGACAGACGCCATTCTGTGGTTGAAGTTCCAGTCCCTCCCGAGGGGATTCTTCTGGAAGGCGTTGTCGGGGATGGACCCCAACAGCCCCTTCACCGCTTCCAACCCGTCGCTGGTCGCGTTGATGCTGTCGGGGAGGAACGACAGCGTGGGCGCCGGAAGCCACACGGTGAAGAAATCCACTACTATCCCCCTCAATGTGTCGGTCACCACGTAGTCGAGCTCCTCGATGAATCGCCCCTTGCGCCTCATGTACTGAGCTAGGAGGGTTGTGGTGATCGATATGGATTCTTCTATGGCCAATCTGTTTAGGAATTTCGGATCTGCGAGTAATCTTTCTCTGAAACCCTGTTGTTAACGAGAATTAAACATTTTATTTTGGGCTATTCTTAAGTACGTTTTAGCTACAATTTTAGTTACCTGGAAACGGTGTGTCAATTCGGATATGATAGGGTATCTCTCTAGATCGAAGAAATTCTGTAGTACTTCAGGGGAGACGAGACCAAGATCTAGTCCATTTTGAAGGTCCTGAGTTGGATTATAAGCTGGTGTAACTATAATCGATGTTTTAAATATTTACAAGGAAGAAAATCAAGTGAAGAAAAGAGAGAGTACCTGAGGTAAGGCTTCTCTCCTTGTCCCAGCAGCATTCATGACTCTGGCAATTTCAGCACGATCAAAGCAGTTTCTACTGCACGGCCTCGCCGCGGAATACCATAAGAAATCCGCGACGGGGAGTTCTCCCTCCCTCCTAATAAACTGCCTCTCAGGGTCCAGCAATATCACCACTTGATTCTTCTTCTGCATTTTTCGGGATATTCTGGCGGGGAGGCCCGTCCCCCTCGGCCCGTAGGCCACGTGGTTGGCGCCCGTGATCACCACCAGCATGCCGTTGCTCCCCCCATCTGCCACGGCTTGTAGAATGGTCTGAGACATGGAGTAGTCCTCCACCACTCTTGCTTGTATCGACAGGTACGAGCTTGGCTCGTATGGAATAGGTGGGCTTGAGAAGTTAATTATATCAAGAGATGATGACGACGACGATCGCCTTGTCATCGAAGGGAAGCCCGAGATGAACCCCGACCCGGCAGGGGGAGCATATTTCTTACGATCGCCTTTTGAGAGCCCGCCAACTCCTTCACTTTGAATTCTTCTTAGGACCTAACAAAACATGTACACTCTCATTAATTAATTGATTCGGTCGATTTTACTTTTACTTTGAGTGATATGATAGATATGTATGTACCTGAAGTGGAAGACCACATGCAATGAGGCGAATTCCATTATCGCGGCAGTAAGTGAGTAGAGGCTCGTATTCTTGCCATCTCTGCGATGTCCAATGTGTTAATAAAGACTTTAGGGCCTCTGCATCAGTCCTGCCAAAACCTACCTTCTATTCAGATCGCGCACTATAATAATGCTACTTACGACCACGACGGTTTTGATCTGTTGTCTATCAGGAATTTTCTTGTAGCAGCATTTGCTAGTTATTTCAAGACCAAATATAATTAATTGCTAGTGGCACTATTGCAGAAAATACAAAGTGGGCAAATATAATGTACATGGAATTCAATGTGCCATAATTTTTTGTTTTTACCTTATCTGATTATTATACTCCCTCCGTCCCATTACAAGCGTCTATACTTTAATATTTTGGGCGTCTCATTACAAGCGTCTACATCCATAAAAAGAAATAATTAGCAATTTTCTCTTTCCTACTTTATCA
>JAYJMF010000085.1:3515700-3537196 GCA_036873715.1 Salvia sclarea
AATAAAGTTAATCCCATGTTCATGGGAATAGCTAATCCCATGGGGGTTGGGAGGAATGGCTAAACCCATGTTCATGGATATCACCATTCCTACGGGAATGGTGATTCCTACTGTGAAAATCTTACCAGCCGCGGGAATGAGAATGGACGCAGGAATGCCCATTCCATTCCTGCATACCAGCCGGCCCCTAATATATTAACACACTGTATATAAGTATAGTAAAATCTAAACAAGATTTTCAGTATCAAATAATAGCTTTATCTATATTATTTGGCCCCATCAAATTATAACGAATCATGTTACCGGACAAAATTGGTGGCACTAACTTATTGGTGAAGGAAGTTTCCTTGAAGTTTCATAAAAATAGGACGTATATATGAGTAAAATATCATGAAAATAGGTAGTTGTAGTTTTATTTTATAAAATGTATGTCAAGAAAGATATATATGCCAAATCATGAATAATTTCATTTATCGTGACTCCATAATCAATCCGCACACACACATACACAAACATTAATAATGTATAAATACTATAAACATCTCGAACCATATGTTAATTTATTCATTATGTCTCACTCCATGTGCTAACGACAAGATTATTTAATTTTGCAAGTACTAATTAATTGTGATATAAGAAATGATCACTCGCTTGTTGATAGTTACATTACAACCCGAGTAGCTGTTATTGAAGGTTTACTAGCTATTTAATTTCACTTTCAATTTTTTAAAATTAGATGCTATATATGTAGCGGCACAATCATGTTATTGGTGGGCACTAGAGATAATTTGGGAAGCTCAAATTGAATGAAGTGTTGAAAAAACTTCAAAAGTTTCTCATTAATTATGATAAGAACCGAAACACAAGATGGGACTAGAGAAATTAATAATGTGTTATGTTATGTCTATTGTTTGGTCTTCGAATATTATTGAAAAAGGGTGTTGGTACATTTACTTTCTTTGTACAATGTAGGTGGTTATGGTTCACGTGATCCCACAACAAAGTAAAATTAATTCAATGTTTTTGAAACAGGCAAATAACTTTTTGAATAAGGAAATTGGTAATATTTGAAATAGTAGAAGTAGCAATTTACGATATTTGGTAAGTGGTATTTTTATGCTCCATTTAAATTAAAGGTGCGTGTGTGGCCTTTTTGGGGTTCTATCTTCATTTCATTTCATTTAAATTAATGTAATGTACATGTTGCATCGAGCAGATAAGTTCTATGCATATAATCTTAATGGTTTAATTATTTGTTCCCACTTTTGCAGTTTGGTTTTCAATAAATGTTAGCTTTATAGGAAACCTTTGGAATAATCCGTAAGAACTTTTAGTTATTGTGATGCAAAAAAGTGATACTGTGACTGTATAACCTTTTTAATTAGTCAGAGTGATCCTAATGTCCCATCATTTGTTGTGTATCAATGGTGTGCCGTTATTAATTTTGCTATTTTAATAACTTTTATTATTAAATATACATTTATTACAGTAGACTGGAATTTAGAAAAATTATATACTAGTATCATTTTAGAATAATCAACATAAATATATAATCATTTCTTACCTAACAAAAAATACAAATTAAATTTGAAAGTAATAATATGATATAACTTAATTAGCAATCAATACCATTTGAAAATTAAGATTGAAGAAAAAATAATAATTAAAAACTAAAAAAAGTGAAAAGGGATACTGAATGGAACACTAAAAATAAGAATAAAAGATCTCATATAAGTTTCAGTTTTTTAAACAAAATGAATATTATTATTAGACGTTCACACCACATAGTAATGTAACTCTCTTTGTTACTATTACTTATTAGGATAGCGCACATGCGTGTTTGACTAAGCTTATTTTAGAGAGTTTATAAGTTTTAATAATTTATAAATTCTTTCAAGAGTTTATATATATACAATGCATTTTCTCAAGAGTTCAAAGTATTTTGATAAGTGATCATCAGCTTATAAGCTAGAGAAAGAAAATTATGGTTAGAGAGAAATTCGATGATAATGAAATTGAAAATATCAAATCATATAATAAGATTATTTTTATAAAATAATTGCATTATTTATAAAATCATGAAAAAATAAATTATAATAACAAATTATTTTTTCTAAAACGTTTTCATAACTGTAGTGGGCAAAATCAGTGTAGCCCAACAAACTACCAAACCCGGCTAGGAAGAGCGGCCTTATTGGCCTATCATGCTCTTGACAAACCCAGGACCAACCTCCTAGGCCCACCACGGCCTCGACAGGCCCCGGCTCCGAGCCCATCCGTCTTGAGAAAAGATAAGGTCGAACCACCCAGTAGAAACCCTAAAGGCGGCGTCTAACTACCCCCGGATAATCAGAGCTACCTGGGGGATAACCCTAGACCAGGTCAAACTCGAGCTGCCACAAGACGACTAAATAACCACGCTCTGGGGGGAGAGAGAGAGGACACGTTCTCATACTTACTCGCATTAATTTACACGATCTCACGAATATTCTCTCCCGGACTAGCCATCATTCCATGCTCGCTCTCATCTTCTTAAGGTCTTGGTCGCCTGATCAACCAGGAGGAGTCGGAGCTAGCCTGGACAACCACTACTTTGCGCTCCACGACTGTTGTTGACTATCACGATCAACCGGAACGGACCCTATCCGACCGCATCAACCCAACTTCCATATTTCTCTTTAATTATTCTCGTTATTTATTTTCTTTTCCGGCCTTATTACGTGACACGATATTAACTTGAACGTCGGAGGCCACTCCATCGATACCCCCACCGGTGCTCCCAGGAGGGCTCTAACGTGTTATTTGGTTTCAGGTTGCTAGTGCCCATCGATCCGGACGTACCCGACGTCTCCCTTCCGTAATTGTTGGATTCACCCCAAACACTCAACCTTTTGCAATGAACTAACTCTAACTAATGTAAAGTAAGAGGTTCCCGAATGATTGAGGTATCTCACCCACTCCAAAATTCTCTAAAGTTCAAAATTACAAACTAGTGAGATGTTGAATTGATTGCTGGCATACATTGCCAACTTTCCTTTCCCTTCAAACTTAACTCTCCAAATAAGTAATTGATGAAAAATATATGGACCAAATTAGAATATACTTGATATATTTATGTTGTTCTTAATTATTAATTAATAGTTAAAGAATATAGTCCTTGAGGTGGACTCTTATACATCAGTTTATCTAAATTCAAGATGTATTCCCTTTCTATCTCCATCACTCTTAATTACAATGTGATGTATATATATACATCGCGGGTACGAGAGTTTTTAACATAGTCCTTATAACTTAGGGTTATGTATAGAAGTATTAATATTTCTCTTATATATATAGAACATATAAAATAGAAAGAATTAATTAGAGATTTCCTGGTAATAAAAAATTGAACTTTGTATCAAGAATTGTTCATGTATCGAATTCACAATACACGTGGATCCCATATTAGTAGATTCAACTGTTGGAACATTCAGAAGCTTATTACGCAAGAAGTAAGTGCTTTTAGTTGTCGTATTTTATTGGCTCTTCACATAACTCAGTTATGGATACTAACATCGGTTGTAATGTGTCATCCCATAGTCTCCATTGATCCCCCCATACTAACATTGATGGTTAATCTTTTGTAAGCTGCGAAGAGTCCAAATCTCAATTAGGGATGACACTCAGGTACGACTTGCACGGATAGTAACTATCCATACTCGTAATCGCGAACTTAATGAAATAGTATTTTTTTTAACCACGAAACTATTTGTGGGTACCAAATGCCAACCAATTCAGTCACATCCACCCCCCATGAATATAAGATATGAAAAATACCGTATAGACACATTTATAAAATTATTAGTCAAGGTCGGCCCTGGCATTTTGGGGGCCCTAGGCGAAAAAAAAAATTAATGGGCCCCTTAAAGAAATTGAATTTTTTGAACCATGTTTCAAGCAAGATATAACATATTGTGTTTTCCATATTGTGTGATCGACTGTATAATTTTAATATTGATTATCAAATGCAATTAACAAGAAAATAAGGATCAAATAATTATTGAAGAAATTTAGATCTTCTAACATTTTTTTGAGGTAATATGCTGCATTTTGAGAAGCAAAATCATCAATAACATTATCATAATCAAGTTTTTCCAATATCTCATTTTCAAGCATAAATAACATTTCTACAGACAATATAACTCATAATATAATTTGATTAATTCTAATTTTGATTTTTTTTTTGTTGAAAATACACTAAATAAGTAAATGATATAGTCAATAATATTATGTACACAATAGAAACATTAGGAAAGAAAGATTCAAACACCAAGATAGTCATTGTCTGCATCCAAACATCAAGATAATAATACATATAAACTTTTTATTTTTAATAAATATAATAATGTGATAAACTAGAGAGAAGAACGTAGAGGGTACAAGTAGAGAGAATAATAATGTATTCAAGTGTGTAGAATAATGAGGACTAAATGTCTCTATTTATAAGGGGATATAAGAGTTAGGATTAGGGTTTTAGGCATCACTTAAATAAGGTAGGTAAATCATACTATAATCAATAATCAATAATATATTCTATAACAAATAAAATATTATTAGAAAATTTGGGGCCCCTCAAATTTAGGGGCCCTAGGCAAAGGCCCACTCTTGCTTTAAGCAAGGGCCGACCCTGTTGTTAACATCTGGATGGCTTGTTGCGGCACGACCTCTTGGCTTTTTTCTTTTATAATATAATAAATCAATTCATATTTGATAGTATATGCATAAAAATATTAGTAATATCAGTAATATTAAAACTAAATATAACTAAAACTTGTTACAATTCCAATTTGTATTACGTATACCACTTCCCAAGAGGTATACATATTCCCACAAATCCGTATAAAAATTCGGACCTTTGATTTATAAAAAACCACGGATATTGCACCAAACAAAATATTATGATGTCGTAATTATATTATACTCCCTCCGCCCATGAACCGATTGCCACATTTTGACCGACACGGGTTTTAATATTTTTATTGACTTAATTAAAAAGATGTATTGAAAGTTGAAAAAGTGTATTGGGAGTTAAAAAGTGGGTTAAAAGGTTACCATAAATGAAAAGTGGAAAATGGTTTGTGGACGGACGAAAAAGAAAAATGTGGCAAATGGTTTGTGGACGAATGGAGTATACTTTAATCATAATTCACCCCTACTAAATTAGAAATGTATTGTAGTAGATGAAGTATGAATCATCATATCAGAATTCATGCAATCTTTATTAGTGGGATAAAGTTCAAATAAACCCCTGTACGTTTTCCCGAAGTGCAAATAAGCTCATAACGTTATTTTGGGAGCAAATAAGTCATCAACGTGTAAAAAGTAGAGTAAATTGCTCCAACCACAAACAGAAAACTTAACTCCGTTAACATTTCATTGGGGAATTTCGTTCGAACACATTTGCCGCCCTCTTCCTCGTCGGTTTTCACGTGATGCCCTACGGCAGCAGCTGCGCGGGGCTTGACCGTGTAGGGCTCTTCCGCAACCTTGCTGCCCGCTCAAACAGCCCGGAGGGCGGTCTCGGAGGAGCGAGGTGGTGTGCCTTTGCGGGTTCTTCCACTCCGCCTACTCCCAACTCCAAAGTCTGCCTCGTCATCTTCCCACCCTCTCCCTCCGGCCACGACACCGTCCGCTCCCACATCGGTCCCGCCACCGAGCACCTCACCATCTCTTTCGCGTTGCCCCCCACCAGCGCTTTATTGACATATTCCTCCATCCCTACGCCAACGACACCCAGCTCTCCGATCACCTCCGCTCTTATGAGGCCGCCCTCCGAGTGGGCGGCGTGGTCGCGGAGGACCATCCTTGAATGGTGAAGCTCCGCGCAGCCCACTAGCTGGAGGCGTCACCGTCAAGCACATCAAAAACCGGTGAGGGGGGGGGGGGGGGAAGGGAATGTTTTCGACGAAATTTCAAAAAGAAAACTTTTTACGGAGTCAAGTTTTAATGTTTGAGACCAGAGCAATTTGCTCTACGTTTTATACGTTGAGGGCTTATTTGCACCTAACATAACATTGATAACTTATTTGTACTTCGAGAAAACTTACAGAAGCTTATTTGGACCTTATCCCTTAATTTTTTAGCGTCGAACTAGTCACTGCACTTCCACTTTTGACTTTTAATAAGGTTTTTAGTTGTTAAAAGAACTAAATATTTTCTTCTTCAAATTTAACATTTTTTATATTTTATTATAATTTTAAGATTATTAAGTTCACTAGATTCGAATAGGGTTTGCAATTATTTTTTATATTTGTTTATAATTCTCAACCAATAAATGAATTAATAGTGTTCATTAATCCACAACTAGAATATTCTGAAAATGTTACAATTGAAAATATATTTTAATTTCTTTTACAATATCTTTTGAGATTTATGATAAATATTTATAATTAAATACACGTGATATAGTATTTTTGAGAGGAAATACACGTGATATTTATCGTGTGTCTGTGTACAACGCATCTCATCTTCTTCTTCCTTGAAGTCCCCGTAAACCATCTCTACACGCACCACAGACACAGTCCTCCGCCGCTGAACCAGCCACCTCCTCCACTCTTAATTCAATCAGAAGCAAGAGCTACAAAATTCCACTAATCAGAAAAATGTCAACAACATCCATCTCGCTCTAACTCCATCTCAAAGCTCACTAATTCCCCTCATTCTTCAACACCTATCATAGCAAACGATTGATTATGATGGGCTATGAGAATCAGGGCTATGAGGAAGCCCGTCTCCACACAGCCAAAGAGCAAATGTCGGCTATTTTGCTCCACGACGAACCCTCGCCCTCGAACGGCTCCAGATCGTTTCCCGACGACCCTCTCTCTTCATCTTCCCAGTTCGTCGAAATCCCGACCTCCGATGATACTGATCGCGTGCACTCTCCCCAATCGAAACAAAACCCCAACCCCAGCCGCACCCACAGCTCAATCAATTCGATCCTCGAGCCACCGTCTTACGCCGAGGCGGTTTTCCAATCCTTCGACCTAGACTCCGTTGAATCCCCCGAATCCAGCGGCCTGGACCACTCCGCATTGGCTTCTCCGTCATCGTTCTCGACGATGCTGAAAATCTCAGTCTCGGATCCGAAGAGGGAGCCGGACCAGTCGGGCTCTATTGTGCCTGGAGGTAGTTCCTACTTTTCTTACTTGATCACCACTTTTACGAATATGCCGGAGTTTAACGGGACGGAATTTAATGTGAGGAGAAGGTTTAGAGATGTAGTTGCGTTGTCGGATAGGTTGGCAGAGAGCTACCGAGGGTTTTTTATTCCCCTGAGGCCTGATAAGAGTGTGGTTGAGAGTCAGGTGATGCAGAAGAATGAATTTCTCGAGCAAAGGCGTGCAGCCTTGGAGAAGTACTTGAGGCGGCTTGCAGCGCACCCAGTCTTGAGAAGCAGTGAGGAATTGAGGCTGTTTTTGGAGCCTTCAGATAGAATGCAGCTGATGACGACGGCTGATACCGCTTCACGGATGTTGGATGGAGCAGTGAGGCTACCAAAGCAGCTGCTTAGTGGGAAGAGTTTGGATGGGTCAGATATGAGTGAGGTGACGCAGCCTGCCAAGGGTGGGCGAGATTTGTTGAGGATATTTAAGGAATTGAGGCAGTCTGTGGCAAATGACTGGGGTGGAGCAAAGCCCCCGTTGGTTGAGGATGATAAAGAGTTTCTTGATAAGAAAGAGAAATTGCAGGATTTTGAACAGCAGCTGATAAATGTGTCTCAGCAGGTATACATCTCTCGTTTCTCTTTCGTTAGGTTCATGACTAGTCAGCGTGTGAGGTTTTGTGGATTTTTTTAGTCTTTTGTCCTGCATTGCATGTTTATTATTCATAATCTGAAAATTATGGATTTATGGCCTTGCATTAATTAAGGATCAATGAGATTTCTAACTAGTAATTAACACGAGTAATAACGGTCTTGAGCTTTGTACTATAAACGATATGCACTAGTTGCTTGGGATGCTATGAATCTTTTCAAGTATGTGGTTTGTAACAGCAACTGCTCTGTTATCAGCTCAGCTCTATAAATGGTTGAGTCCATTGTGTTAAAATGACATACATCCGAAGCTTTCAACCCAAATCTGGTTATAGGGTTGAGAAGAGTGCAGCTGGTGGTACTTCCAGCTGTTAGTATTTGATGTTACTATTGTACTATTCATTTCTCAATAGTTAATTGGGTTCTCAGGAAGAAGGCTCCTAGAGGGTTGAGAGAGAGAGAAAGGATGTGAAAAAGGAAAGACTATTCATCCTCAATGATCAAATTTCAGGTGAAGCTAGTAGCACTAGATAATATGCATTCTGGTAAGGCAGGCAGGAGCTTCCTTGAAGTGCTTATGTAGCTGCTTACCCCATTCTCAACTTTTTGTAGTTCGGGATTGGGCTAAGCTACAGGAACTCCCACAGGGTTCTGCCAGTTCAGAAAGGCAAAAAAGCCCGATAACGATCACTTAGTAACCTAAGAGAAAGGTTTCTTACTCAAAGCCAAACAAGGCTACGAGGTTCATGTTTGCTTTACCATTTCGATAGTTGCTTACTAAACCTAAAGATGCGCAGGTCGTGGCTCATGAGTCATGACTCATGAGGGTAGGATACGAATAAGCCTATAAAAAAGTTAAAACGGATTCTGGTAAGCAAGATGAGGGTGATCTGCTTCTGCTCCATAGACAATACTTGTTATCGGTCTCTTGATCCCTCATTCCACTAATCTGTTGTTACTGATTCATTCAAGGCGCACGCTCCCCATCTCCTGGTCTTATCTTATTAGGAGGTGTTCGTCAATGATGAAAGTCACTGAACTTAACACTTGATTTGTTGAAAGAGGGATATGCTCTGGAAGGGGCTTGCTATGACTAGGAAAGATAGGTGGATTATAGAAACCTTAAAGTTGCAAGACACCTAAACGTTTACTGCGTGTTACATTTTCAGCTGTTGATTATCATACTCATCTAAGGAAGTGTGAATGCGTGATATATCTGTGCTGTGCTTTTGTTTATTTGCATTGCCAACAATCTAGGAGATGTTTATTTGTCATGTGTTCTTGACAGATGTCAATTTTCCTATCACTGATACACTTACTAGTAATAGGTTATTTTTCGTAGTCTTCTGTGTATGTGTTGCATTTGATTTATTGCACTATGTCTGTTATTTCTCACTTAGTACCTTGTGTGTGGTAGCAACAACTGAATGTTGTCATATCATGCAACTTGCAAAATTCTTCAACTCCGAAACTCGAACTGTATATTCAACCCACTATTCCTCCAAAACAATGCATAACTTTTTAATGTAAAGCTTCATATATTGTGGCAGAATAAAAAATAAATCTAGAATCCAAACAACTAACAATGTGCTGATAAGGTTCTCAATTCAGATGTAAATTTGTAAAAGTCATCTTTGATTCTCTATACAAGTTTGTTAATCTTGCCTTTCAGTTATGGCTTTGACATGGTTTAGTTTTAACTCTGGAATTTTCTTCTACTCAGACATTTGCTTTCTAAACTGTCACCTTTTAAACATCAAGAGATTATGTTATCTATGAAATTCCGAGCTCTCTGTTTCACCAGTAGTGTGGAACTCTGACTAACTAACTACACCTTGTGGCTTCTATTCTATGGTCAGGCTGAATCACTTGTCAAAGCTCAGCAAGACATTGGGGAGACCATGGGCCAACTGGGGTTAGCTTTTGTCAAATTAACCAAGTTTGAAACAGAGGAAGTTGCTCAGGATTCCCAAAGAGCACGTGCTGCTGACATGAAAAATGTGGCAACAGCTGCAGTAAAAGCAAGTAGACTATATCGGGAATTAAATGCTCAGACAGTTAAACATTTGGTAAGGGTATTTTATAATTATCTTGGAACCAAGAAATGGGTCTCTAATTACTATTCCTTCTGCACTTGCAATTTACACTGCTGGTTCATGTAACAATACTACAATAATCATGTTACATTTTGTTAATAAAGAGTCTATAGTAGTTCCTCTCTTATTGATGTATAGCCAATCTGAATTTTACTGTAGGATAAACTTCATGAGTATCTTGGGGTGATGCTTGCTGTCAACAATGCATTTTCAGACAGATCAAGTGCTTTCTTGACTGTACAAACTCTTTTATCAGAATTGTCATCATTACATTCAAGAATCGAAAAGCTGGAAGCAGCTTCATCGAAGATATTTGGTGGGGATAGATCGAGGATTAGGAAAATCGAAGAGCTGCGAGAAAATATAAGAATGACAGAGAATGCTAAAAACAGTGCAGTCAGAGAATACGAACGAATAAAGGTAGATATCTAACCTTGTCAAAACAAATTAAAATATAGTTGAATATGGTATCCTGCAGTGCTTCTATTTTCTTGGATAGTTTCATTGATTGCAATGCTCTGTTGTCAGCATAATTTCTTGTTTAATTTAATTGAATCAAGTTGATACCCCTTTTGGATAGCTACAAATTTGGTAGGGAATAGATTATTCCCCTTTTGTATAAGTCTATTGAAAAACTGTTCTCTCTTTTCACTCGTGTAATTCTTTGTGTGCAGTTTTCTTTGCAGGTTTTTTTTACACCAACCTGAATGGCTTAAATACTTCTTAATTGATTTTAATAGCTTTCACAGGTTTACTTTCCTTGACAATTAATATACCATTTTCTGGTTTTAGTAATTAATTAATAATATAACAATCAACTGCTGAGGGTGTAAACTTATTCAGATTCTAATTGTTAAAAATCTATGAAAATATTTATTAGTAATAAAAAGAGGCCACACCTTATCTTATTTTAGCATTTTTATTGATAAATGTCTTCACCAGAAAAGAGAACATTCTGCTGAGCTAAGATCATATGATAAAGAAGTTGGAAAAAGTCCAAGAAATACTTAGAAAATCACCTTGAAACCCAATTACTTTGGATGTTGATATTGTAGAACACCACTGGTATGAACTCCTCTAGATAGCCAAGACTGATCTTGGAACTAACCTGTTAATTAACATAAGTAATTGGAAAAACAAATCATTTTCAGATAGCATGGATAGGAAGATGTAATATTACCCTCCACCTCACATGACTATTAGAAAAAAAATGAATAAGAAACTTGTTTCTTCCTGCTATAATAAGTTGCATTTCAAGCAAATACTTCACTATGCCCAATAATAATGCTTCTTCGGACTTCAGTACAATGATGCTGCAATCGGAACATTTTTTTTTATATTATAATAATTCAATAAGTATCTGTATAATTTGGTGCTCTGTCCAGATAAAAAGTCTTGCAACATTTATATTTGTCCATTAATCTTTGGACTCATTGGCTCCTTGGGAGAATGTTCTGGTCTATCATATCACATGCTAGGGAACTGTTAATTTCTGCTGTTGATCAGCCCTGTAAAGAGCAAGAAATTTAAACAACGATGATAAGCAATTGAGGTTCTGGTTGGCTTTATTGTTGTTATGAAGCCATTAGATGGGTAAAGGAATATATTAGGATCACTCCTCCCTTCTATCTTTAGGGGGCATTACTTTGAGTGATAGGAGGGATAGATAAAAGTAGTCTAGTCTAATCTGCCATTTACTTTGATGGATTGATTAGTTCTGTATTTGTTTGACTTTCTTATCTTCAAATGCTCAATCCTATCTTTTATCAATCTATCTTATCACTGAAAGTAAATGCCCCCTTAGAGTATTTATTCTGAATGTGTATTCTTGTAACACGGAAATGTTCTGCTAGCATTTCTAACTCTGCATACAGCATTGTATTGTTTAGAAGTCTTTTATAATTCTTCATCATCTCATACTTCTTGCTGTAAAAAGTTTTGGATTCTGCCAAAATAACTACATGAAGTTGTGTTTGAAGCTGATTTTGGTGAAGTAAAAGACCTGAACTCGCACTTAGGCTCTTCCTGCCCCTTTCCAAAGTCTAGTGGGTTGGGTACCTTATATCTACCAGACCGATTTCCTTCATTATTTTTGCCTTTAACCATTTTTATTCATGCCAAATTGCCAATACTTGCAGATGCCTTGCTAAAATTATGTCGAGTGTAATAATTTGATGCGTACTATAGGAACTTTATAGCACAGCCAAATTATTAATCTAACATGAAACACTATGAATCCTTAAATTAAATAAAAAGTGTTTTTCTGGACCCATACTCAAAGATGTGTGTAATGGGGTTCCGTTCCACTAAAGTAAAGCATTATTGAGGAAGGTTGGTGCTTTAAAAACGAAAAGATTTATGTGTGGTGATGAGTTTCTAAAATCAACTGCAGTTTATAGGCTTCTGGTATAGCTGCTGAAATGACCTCCAGCAGCCCTGAGAGCTATTTCTAGATTTTATGCAGATTTCCATCAATTGGTAATGGTTGTTATGTAATTGGGAAGGGGGTATGTTTTGGGAAGATGTATGGGTGGCAAACAACTCTTTGGCTGTGCAGTATTATTCATTATACTGTATCTTATCTTTCCCATAACAAGCCCATTACTCTTTCGTATCTACAATCACTAGTTCTTCCTTTCGTTCTTCCATCTCTAAAAGACTGCAATGAAAGAAGTGTGCTCATTGCTGAGGACCATGTGGGAGGAAGTAAACTTTTTGAGTCGAAGGTTTTGGACTCAACTGGAATATTCACTTGCAAATCGTTTCTGAAATTCCTCATTCTTAATCATTCGTTCCCTCTGCTCACGACCTTCAAATCCAAGGTTCAATTCTTTTAATTATTATTGGTGTTGTTGGGCCATAAGCTGCTTATTTGTGATCTGCTATAGTAATCCATCCCTGTCATCATTTTATTATTTAACTCATGTGATCCTTGCATAAGTCAATGTAAGGACCTAGACACATATTATATTATGGCTTGGGGTCTTCATTCGCAAAAGGGGCCAAGTGTTATGGGGTGTTATGGTACGGTTGGTACCAACTGTGTTGATCACATTGGATATTGAGAAACATAAGAATATTTTAGGGATAAGATCCAACGTTACCCCATTCTAGTTAAAAAATTATTACCTCTTAACCATTGAAGCCCTGTAACTTGTGCATTCCTATCCAAATGGGTAAAGTCTAGATTAATTATCCGATATATTTGGAGTTAATTTATGTACTCTGTATGAAACCATTGTGTTATTTGGCATTATGTTTCATCATGTTCTTATCTGCGCTCTAATAGATTCTTGATTTCCTTGCATTTTGGTATTTAATTTGTAGCAAAAGTTCTGAACGCCCCAAAACGAGAAAATGGAATATAACAATAAACAATTTGGACCATTCTGCAACTACATATGCTATGATTTATCTTCGCTTTTTTTATGATTAATCACTTATCTTTTTAACTACTGGAAATTCGTATGCCATTTCTCTCAACTCGTGTGTTGATTCTATGATTTCTGAAATTTGAATGCAGGAAAATAATAGAAATGAGCTGGAGAGACTAGAGAAAGAGAAGCATGATGATTTTGTGAACATGCTGAAAGGATTCATTGTTAATCAGGTATTCAATCCCCCTCTCCAGTCTTCGTTCACAATATTGTTTTCATCATCTTTTTAGCAAAAAGACATGATTCCTTTGTTGATAGTTCTGAATTTGAGTAGCTGAATAGTTGGTGCCTTTTCCACCATGCGATCTAAAATAGAATGATGCTGCTCCTCTTTTAATAGAAAGTCTTATTATGTTGATACTTGTTGCTCTTCTTCTCAATTCCTAATATAAAGTTCCTTATCTTATATTTCCTCAGTATGGAGAAGTCTTACCTTGTGATAAAGAAAATGGTTAATCATGTTATAGACTTTTCCTAAAAAGTGTTTCCTAGCTTATGTTTTCTAAACAAAGACCCCATTTTTCTGCTTTTCCCACAAAATGTACCGCCTTTCCAGAAAATGGCCCCAACTTGTGATTTCTAAAAAACGCATCATTTTTCAGCATTTTCCACAAAATGTCGTGTAACAAAATCCACTGACAGGATAATGAGTCACCTCATTGGATTCTTAAGTGGATTATAGATTAATAGAGGTGGATTTTTTTTTCCACCCCAAGAATCTGGTGAGGTAACTCATTATCCGTCTTTGAATTTCGTGATGTAAGACATTTTCTGGGAAATGCTAAAAGATGGGGTGTTTTTAGAAAACGCAAGTTGGGACATTTTTTTGGAAACGTTGGAGCATGGAGGTCTTTTATTAATAAACTTAAGTTAGGACATGTTTTGGAATGGTGGACTTCTTTTTGGGTCAATGAACAACGAATTTTAAGGATCGTGTCACTGTGGACTCGAACTTGAGACCCGAGGCCTCGGACATTAATCACTCTACCACTGCTCACAATTCTTTTGGTTGCTCCTTTGTTTGGATATATTTGTAGTGCAATTTAATGGAGTCATTTATGATATAACAGGCTGGATACGCGGAGAAGATGGCTAATGTTTGGGAAAGTGTTGCTGAAGAAACAAGTGGATATATGAGAAAATGATATCTGAAGTAAAGATGAGATCGTAAATATTTGTTTCAACTTAGCGCTTCGACTTAAGTGTTTCTTTCTTTTTCTTTCCCACTAATTTGCTGTTTGTCTGAATTTAGTGATTACAATCTCTCTTTACCTTTTTTTTCTTCTATCTTAAAGAAATTTTCTCGAGAAAAGAAACAGATCTACTACTTGACCATGTACGAATCGCATTAGAGATTCACAGTATTTGCTGGAAAGAGTCTTGATGTTGATATATATTTCACCTAATTAATTCATGCCTCCCTGTGATGAAAATTAATTCTCTGTATTTAGAATAATGAATTTCTTAGATAGTTATAGTAGAAGTAAAATCTTATATCGTTCAATCACATTCTAAAATATTTTTTAATTTTCAACTATATTTCTTACAGGTTAAATAGTCACGTCTATAGTAAACTATCATCTTAGGGGGCATTTGGTTTCTTTGATTAGCTTTGATTGACAAAATAATCAAGGCAAATGTTTGGTTTGTATGATAGGGCCCATGATAGGTTATTTGGTCCGCATGTTATAATCTATTTGTTTGATTATTAATCAAGCTAAATTTTGGTTGATTATTAATCAAACCTTCAATCTATAATGCAAATTTACTATTTATTATTTTTATTTTAGTCATAATGAAGCACGAGAAAATGAATTGAAAGGGCAATTTTGGTGTTCTGCAATATTTTGGTCATAATCACATCATTTATCAAATTTTTTGCAATCAAGTAACTCAAATACATAATTAATAATCCGAATAATCCAATCATCATTTATCCTATCAATCTAAATTAGCTAATCTATCTTATCAAGGAAACTAAACGCTCCTTGGTATTCAAATTATTGAAAATTATGCAAATCCATCCTCGTATAAATTTCTGAATATCGGAATTTGATGGCATTAAATGGGTGAATTTGAAGTTAGAGTAATCCGTAGTGGACTGATAAAAAAGAATAAAGATTTGAGTTTTAAATGTGAAATGGGCATTAGCTGTTTCCAACATGGTACGCCGGTGGCGACGTGTACGGATGGGGCCAACGAGCTAGCTGGAACTAAAACACTTAGTCTCAATGGCCGAGACCGCTGAAGTGGACCAGGTATTCAATTTTCCCATTTCTTAATCTTAAATATCGATGTCAGATATTTATTATTTGAGTAATATGGGTTTAATTTCATTAATTTTTATTAAATTATGGTATTTGTATATACAGTAAAACCTCTACAAATTAATACTCTATAAATTAATAAACTCTATAAAATAATAAAATCTTCCGGTTCCAACTCGGGCCTTTGTAAAAAATCATCAAATTCGATAAGATAATAAGATAATAGTTTTTCGAAAAATCTCTTTATAGTATCAGGTCTCATTAAAACTCTAAATTAATAATTCTTAATATTACAATTACAAATATAATGATAATTTGTTAAGATATGAATTTATTGTTGTTTTTTCATAAAGTTTAAATCTAATTGGATTTCCATCCTTAACTTTTTTCTTGTAAAACTTTTTTAGCGCATGTGGGATAGTCTCTCTCATACTCACATAATGATTTACGCATTTTATCATTCATGGATGATGTTGTGAAACCTTTTAGACGATAAAACATGGTTTAGTATTATGAATATTTTTTTATTTCCATATTAAAATTTATATAGTATATGTTTCATTAATCACGTATAAATATATTTAATTGGCTATAATAGTTATTTAAGTTACGAATTAATGTAAACATGTATATTTAAGTAATTTCAATGAATTGATAGATGCGCCGACCATGAATATAATAGTTAATTGTATACAATGAATTGATAGTATACATGAATATATTTAATTAATTACAAATAATTGGTTGATGCATGAATATAATCAATGAAATATATATGAATTCGTTTATTTTGAATATATAACTACTAGTTTCAATATTTTTAATAATATTTATTATAGAATAAATTTTTATTATGCTATAATACAACATGATTAACATTTATATCAAAATATTCCAAAAATATGGTACATAATCTTTTAAAATTCTAAATTTTTGCTAAAAAATGTTAATTATATTGTGTTATGATAATAAAATTTTATTTTATAATAAATATTATTAAAAATATTAAAATTAGTAGTGATACATAATGATATACAGAAAATCATGGATAGAGGATCTCATCCAAATTGATAGACTAAATAAATGCCCGAGCCCGAAAATCAAGTTCATTGTCCCAATTAACCAAAATATTTCTTTTTGCGTAATTGTCATATTTCGTTACTTTGGCACAATTTTCAGTTTTACTTTTTTGTATTAAAGCATTGCATTTCCCCTCCATTATTCCCATAAGTGGTGATTGAATCCCAATATTTGAGTAGGGACAGCCGCCATTGAAACCTTCCAATCAGCCAATACCTAACTAAAATAACGACGCTTCTCTCTCATTTTTTTTTAAAATATTTACTTTTATTTCTTCGTCTTTCTAGTGATGTTTAATGTCTTTATTCTTCCTTCCACAACATCAGAAGATACAATTTAAATTAGCTAAGTATTTTTTCTTTATCTGCTGACACTTATAATTCTGCTTTTGTGTACCAATCCAAACTCATTGGTAAACACGGTCGCAACATTATGCATTCATCCACTTCACAAGCAATCACATTAAGCCTTAATTAAATGAAGAATCGTAACAAAAGGGAGAAGAACTACAATCACCAACAAAGCATATTGATAAAAGCTAGCCATCAAAATGATCTACATGGTGAAATTCCTAACTTGGCATCACCCGAGATGCAGTCGTAAGACGAATTAGGTAACAATTTGTGTTCTTTCTTTTCCATCGGAGTTATACTGTGTTTTGCAACATAGTGTATAGATAAGCCGCGATGAAACTCATTTTCAGGCTAGCCCGTCGCGCAAGAAAGTCTATGAAAAAACATAATATAGATGAATTTTTCTAGGCACATTTTAGGAACAACAAAGAGATCGTGATTTCTACATCTTAAACCTCGTATAGACGTAGGTTATAAACTTCGGGGTACAAATCAAAAGCAAATTACCTAAGGCTTGAAAGCCAATAACCATTTAGCCTCAAATATCCATTTTATTTATTTATTTATTTATTTTCTGTAGAAGAGCCTCAGTTAATCCATATATAAAGCTACTTACAAACTGAGGGATTTGAGTTTGGTACAAATGAGAATTGATGGCTTTCACCATAAATTCCTTAGCAAGAGACACCAAATAATGCTTAATCAGACAAACTACTTAAACTTGGCAAAATAGAATCGAATAATTAATGGAAGTAACCCACAAAATACCAAATTACCCACAAAAAACCAAATTAACACAGTCGCAAGCAAACAAATCAACCTTCATCCCTACAATCTTCTAACAAACTCTTCCATAGCAGAGACTGCAACTGCCTAAACGCATCCCTGTTGGGGAAACAGCCGACAGCTCAAGAATGGAATCACTCTTACAATTAATAAGATAAAATTATAAACTCTAAGGTAGCGTTTAATTTGAGTGATGAGCGAGATTGATAAAACATAGGATTGAATGTTTGAAGGATAGGATTGTAAAACTAGTTGAAAATTCAGCAATCCATCAAAGTACACAATGGATTAACTTGGATTATTTTCATCAATCCATCATAGATACCTTGTCACCCCTCGCAGCATCTAACAATGCCTTCCATGGCAGAGACTGCAACTTCGGAAATCCTTGCATATTCACTTTGATCGAAACTGAGGTTGGGGCGCGTGGACCACGCGCCGTGCCATTGCTTGGAGAGGAGAGTGGTTTGAGCAGCTTCTCTTGAATCCATAAAGGATTGTATGTGATGAATGATTTCTTCTGGAAGATGAAATTCGGAAATTCTTTTGTGATTTTTCTCCATTGGAAGGGAAGGAAAGACCGATTTCATAATTTTTATAATTATCAACAATCGATCATGAAAGAGAAAAACATTATAAAAATATCTAGATAATTGTTTATAGCTATTTTTCTAAAAAATACTAAGACATACAAATTTTGAAAGTGAAAAAATATAAAAATATTGGAAATGAGGGGAATCGAACACCTTTTGAGATAACTATAACATTTCATCAATAGCTTTTCCATATAAGCTACATCTCCTTGTCGAGGTTATATTTCCAAAATTGTAATATAACAGTTTTTTTGGTATAAATATTTATTCTTTATATATATTTTTATTTCATCCTCTTTCTAGTGAATTACTGTCTTTAGATTCTCCATGCCACAACCTCAGAAACTACAAGTTAAATTAGCGAAGTATTTTTTCTTTTTTTGCTGACACTTGTAATTATGCTTTTGTGTACTAATCCAAACTCACAGATAAACAGAGTCACAACATTATGCATTTATCGACTACGTACACAACCAATCACATTAAGCCTTAAATGAAGTATCAAATAAAAGCCTAAGAAATTAAACAACACCTAAAACAAAAGAGAGAAGAACTACAATCAACAACAAAGCATCCTCATAACTTGAAAACCACTTTCCCCAATTCAAGGGATTTAAGATTGGAACAAGTGATTACCTCTTTAATATTCCTCCTCTCAAAAGCCAATGTGCAGCCATAAAGAGATAATCTAGTTAGGGTTTTCAATTGAAACACCTCATCTGGTATAACAAACGGCATAGAAATAGGATCTCGAGATCAGCAATCCCCAATTTGATGGCTTTGGGAATCAATTCAGAAACGAGAATATGGTGATTAAAAGGACGCATCTTCAGGCTGAAAGTGTGGATGCTTAGGTTGAGATCTTCATATCTTTGCATCGTCTTCTTCGTCCATTCCACAAACTCGGCGATGGCTCTTCGAAAATCGAAATTGAGGATGGGGCGCGTGGACCACGCGCCGAACCAGGACTTGGATAGGAGACTGCTGCGAGCAGCTTCTCTTGCATTCATAAAGGATTGTATGTGTTGAATGATTTCTTCTGGAAGTTGAATTTCGCCAATTCCATGATGTTTCTTCGCCATGGGGAAGGAAGGGATGGCCAAAACTTTAAACTGATTTTAAACTCTCTATCTTTTACGCCGGCTTCTCGATTCTAAACCAACTATTTGGGGGGTTTTGATTAGTCTTAATTGATAAAATAATTATAATTAATTGTTTGATTTGCATGATTGAGCCCATAATAGATTATTTGGCATGATTTAGCAAATAAAATCCCAAATGCACTCAATTTGTGAGATTGCTGCACCGAATCCACGAAACTGAATTTGGGTTGTCCCATTTAAATTGACACTTTTCCAAAATGGTAATTATTTAACACACATGGGTAGGACTATGTTATTTTTTCACTACAAACAAACACTTTCTTAACTGACGTGCAAAAAATGTTGTGTCAATTCAAATGGGACAAACATTTTATTATGATTTTTCCAATCCCAAGAGTTTGTCTCTCTATAGAGATTGATGATGCGTTTCTCATTCTGGAAGATCAAAACTTCAATACATATTTAGGCTGAAAGTATTGATCTCTGTTTTGAGATCTTCATACCTCCCTTAGATCTTAAATTTTGTAGAAGATATATCTAACAGTTATTTCTTTAAAAAAGTGATGATTTCTGTCATGTTCATAGAAAAGGAAAAAGAAATTGTAGAACAGAGGAATCAAACAAAATATATCCAGGAGCACTTTTTAATGCCTTACTAATGGACCTAATTAAACGCATAACTAATGTCAACAAAATATAATATATGTAGGTATAAATTTTTTGTGATAGCCATATTTTTGTAACAACAAACAGATCGTATTTTCTCTATTTTAAACCTGGTATAGACGTAGACTATAAACTTTGGGAGATATATAGCTCAAGGATGAAAATTACTATTACAATAAGATAACACTTTTTTAAGCTCCAACTTGATAGAAATGGATTCAATCAACATAAGAAAGCAACAACTTGATAGAAATGGTCGCCTTTCGACATTCTGAGGGATCTCGAGATCCAAAGGGAGAAGGTTACTGAGAAATCTCTCTACAATGCTCTCAACCACAACCACAACGACGACAACAACAACAATTCTGATCAAACTCGTAGCACCTGAAGCGGAAGGGGAATCGAAAGCTGAAGCATCAGCGCCTTCCTCGAGTCCAGTTGGAGTGACAATATGAGGGAATTCGAATCCAGCGTTATCCCCTCGGAAATCCAGTAACTGCAGTCTCATCCACCGCCGCTCGATGCGGCCGATTCGTCGAGGGAGAAGAAGCACCGATATAGGGAAGACGGCGGCGCAGAGGATCATCGAAGCAACAAGCAATTAGCCAACAATCTCGACGAATCGGAGTCGTTGGAGATGTTCGACAAGGTGCTGCTGTGTTCCAACTCTGACATCGATTTGCTCTCCGATCGCGCGAAACCGGATCCCAACGAGGCGAGGAAGAAGTGGCAGCCGAAGGGAATTATCCAAATCCTCCAATCGCAAATACTTGAGCTTATGCAGTTTGACGAGCATACCGACATCAAAGGTAATTCCTTTGCTGTTGTCCAGCGTTAATTCCTCAATTGACGGGCATCTTGAAATCAGATCCCCAAACAAATCACCCTTTACATTCACCCATGATAGATTAAGCGATTTGAGGTTGGGAAAGGTAACAATTACCTCTTTCTTCCTAATTATCCTTTCAAAATCAACAACGCCGCCAGAAACAGATAAACTGGTTAGGATTTTGGATTGAAGCACCTCATCTGGTAAAACAAACTCCATCTTGGGAAAAATTCGGATGTCGAGATTACGAGCCCCCAATTTGATGGCTTTGAGAATCAATTCAGAAGGGAGAGAATGGTCTTCTTCATATACATACGCAATCATCCGTAGGAGGAAACTTTGGATCTTCCGGTTTCGATCTTCATATCTCTGCATAGTCTTTTTTTGCAGTCGCTTCTAATAATCACTTTGTACGTGCATGCATACTTTGAAGAATACATGATTAACTTTTTCAGTTTTAAAACATTAATATGATTTTTATTTGGTCATGT
>JAYJMF010000085.1:3573823-3585276 GCA_036873715.1 Salvia sclarea
TAACCTTCAAAGGTTGGATGAAGTCCTCTATTTATAGGCATCTTCAAAAATAGATCCGTTGGAGGAGATCTGCTCTTTGAATTTGCCGTTGTGAGATAGATGAACGAAAGGACTTCTGCAGCTTGATCTTCTTTCCTTTCTTGACGTAGCTCCAGAAATAGAGGTAAGGTGATAGGACGACGACTTTCACTAATAGGGTATGGCTTCCGCGCCAAATCCGGAGAGAAGGACGATCTTCAAATCTTCCGCATTATTTGCGTTTGACTTTCTTTTATTGAATAGCAGATATGAAGACTTCAGTCCGTCTTTCATTAAACTGATCTTTGTCAGTTCAGTCCGTCTTTCCTTCATACTGAGCTTTTTGATATTTCAAAATATAACTGAAGTAAGGACTTCAGTTTTTGTAGATAAGGTTCAGTTCACCTTTTTGTTGATACTGACTTAGTTATCTTCAGTATCTTCAAGCTGCTTACATCAGTATATCATACTTCAGTATCGTATACTTCAGTCGAAGTGAGAACCATATAGTATTCTTCATACTTCAGCATTGTAATCTTCAGTCTCAAACTTCAGTCTTCAGCCACTAGCTACTCTAAAGACCAAAACATGTAGGTCCCCTAAAAATTTCTAGGGCAATACATCATGGAATTTTGGGATCATTAAAACAATTTATTACATAACATATATTTTCCCAACATACCCAAACAGATCTCACACCGTCAACCGATGTAGACCGAAACCAGGCTAGGAACCACAGGAAAGTCGAGACGAGTCCAACGGTACCGGCCGGAGAAAATTCCGGCGACGGATGCGCCCTCACGCGCCGGAAAACTGGACGGCGGCAGAAAAGCGGCCGACGAGTGGGGCCCACACACGCGGATTTCGGCGACCAAATTTCCGGCGAAGGGTCACCGGACGATGGCGCACCTCCCTGTGCCGGAGGTGTCGACCGGTGTTGAGCGGAAACGAAATGGGTGGCGACGCACTATCCCACCAAAAAAACCCTAAATTCTAAATTTTTATTTATTTATTTATTTTTAAATTTTCAGATCCGAAAAATTCCCCCCAAAAAACGAAAACTCTAAAACCTAGAGCTTTGATACCATGTTAACACATTTTTTGCCAAAAAGTAAATGAGACATTATGAGTGGAACAAACAAAAAAGGTAAGTGAAGAGGTAAGTGAGACATTATGAATGAGACGGAGGGAGTAATAGAGGCAATAAATTATTTTATTAGTAACATTTATTTGACATATTTTTTTTTTCTTTTGATAAATTAATGTAGAAATTTTAAGACCGCGTTACGAAGGACTCGAACCCGAGATTTTTGACTCAAGCATTAACCTCCTGCCACTAGGCCAACACACAATACAAAGAAACAATAAATAATAATTTATTCGACGTATTTGTTAGTAATAAGTATAGCTAAAAGCCTAAAATCACATCAAATGATCCTTGGTTGTTTTATCATTTCTCTTTCTCCCACAAATCAAAACGCCATTGTTTTCCTAAGGGTAGCATGGAGAAGCTGAAGTCAGTGGTCCCTGAAACCTTGAAGCAGAAAATCTCTGACAGCACCGCCGCCGACCTCAATTCTACATGCTCTTCTCTGCTCGATTTCTTCAGAAATTTGCCTCTCTTTCACCAGGTACGCTTTTCATACAGTAATCGGGAAAAAAGTTATCGTTTAGTTTCTGATTTTCGGTTGAAATGCAGTCGGTTAGGGATTTGACCGAAGTAGTCCTGTGTGGAAAGAGTAAGGAAGCTGCGCTGGAAGCCAAGGGCAAAGGCAATGAATGCTTCTCCACAGGGGACTATTCCAATGCGTTGCATTTTTACTCTCAGGTTAAATGGACATGGACTCCGCCTTGTTTTTCTTACAATGTCGTTTCTAAGTCCCCAATTCCATTGGTAATCCTATCTGTATATTGTTGTGTGAATAATTAATTGTCATTGCACATTGTTGTAACGCTTTGTTTCCTTGCTTTATCCTTTATGAAATAAGCTGCTCGTTCGTCAATTAGATTCAAGTATGGGTGCTCATTTAGCACCTCTTTTATGCTTAAAACGATAAAGGTATATCATTGTCTACTTTATTTGTATGTGGATAAACAGGCGTTACGCAGTGCCCCAATGGATGTTGAAGATAATGAGAAGAACCTGGTTGCGACATTGTACCTCAATCGCGCTTCCACATTACATGTGAGTTTTAGTTTCATGATTTCTTTTAAACCAAGTGTGTTACTGTCTAGCACCCTTGAGTATCACATTGTTCATTGGGATGATTTCTCATCCTATTGAATATGTGGAGTAACAAAAGTGGCATTCGGTACTTGCTGGTTAGGGTGGTTAACATGTTGATTATATATTTAATATAGATATTAGTGTCTTTGATGGCCGTCTTTACTTCTACACTTTGCCAAGCTAAATTCATTTAGTTTCTTTTCTGTTTATCTTCAGAAATTGGGACTATTTCTGGAGAGTCTGCAGGACTGCACCCGTGCCCTCATTCTATTTCCTGTGTATGCAAAGGTGAATTCACAGTTTTGATTGTCTTTTTTCTTTCTTTTTTTTTTTTTTTTGTTGAGGGGGGTCAAGTGATTTCTTAGTTTTGTCTTTCATCCTAACAAAAAGTTTATTTGTGTCTTGATATTCTTACCATAATCTTCTGATTATCTTGCTTGATAAATCATAATTTAACAGGCAATGATACTCAGTTCGGAAACATTATTTAATGATTTTGTCTTTGCACGGCATTAATTTTGCCGCTGAAATAGTGTAGGGAGGAATGCATCCCCCTTTCCCCAATGTATTTTTTTTGTCATTTCATACCTTAAACTGGATTTCTGAACTTGTAGACATGGTTTAGGAGAGCTAAGGCCAATTCTTCATTGGGAAACTATGAAGATGCTATCAGTGATTTCAGGGTTTCCCTGAAGATAGAGAAATCATTGAGTGGAAAAAGGCAGATAGAAAGTGAGTTAAATTTGTTACTTGACCAATCCAGGCTGAGAAGCAGTGCCACAAACAAACAACATGATGACATCCCAGGTTTGTCAGTACCTTTTCAATATCAATGGTATGCATATGCATTCATGTAATAGAATCTTCTGTTCTTTCAATTGTTTGTTTATGATTGCAACTGAGATGCGTTATCTTGTGATCCTTAGCAATTTAGCCTTTTTTCTATAGTTGTAACTAATCGTGTATTGCACTTGTTATGCACTGCTACATTTCTCTGGATTTCTTTCCCCATTCTGCAACCAATGCTAAGATTTTCTTTAACAAAAACCATTTTATCTCGATAATCAAAGTGGCGATGGCATCACATTGAAGGGATAAACTATTTTTTTAATCTTCGACTCCAATGTTATATCAGATGAGAAAAATAATTTCACTTTTAATGCCAGGGATCAGTTCAATTGGTCGATTCTAGGGCCAGTTTCAGAACAAACTAATCATACAATTTTCTCAGTTCACACACTTAACTCTAGATATGATTTGTTGGTTTGCTTGTTTTCTGTGATGCTGTTGTATACTAATGAGCTTTACATCGTTTGTTTCACATATTTCATTTTCCAAAGTAGTCACTGAAAGCAGTGAAGGCTGAAGCATTGAGTCAACCTGAGTCCGGACTATAATTTGCAGAATCATGTACTGGAAAATATTCTACTACAGATGGCAGGAGAACTAGTTTAACCCTTGTTCTTTACTTAAAAAGTCCCCTATGAAAGTTTTTTTCTACTCTAGAAGGTTAACTGATCTGTAATATCTGTTCATCTTTGATAAAACTTCTGTCTTAGTTGATTTATCATGGGAACTTTTTTTTGTGTGAAACTGTCAAACTCCTTTCCACTTTTAAGTTTTAACGTGTCCATCTCATCTGCCCATTGTTTCTCCCATATCATGCTATTTGGTGACAAGTTCCTTTTACTTTCATGGTTCCTTATACATAGGCCATATATGACAGATGAACCACTTCAAGTAGAACTCAAATGTGCCTCGATACCAAGAAAAGGAAGGGGAATGATTTCACCGACCAACATTCCTGTGGCTTCTTTAATTTATAAGGAAGATCCTCATGCTGCGGTATGAAATTTAGTCATCCAAAACAGTTTTACTACGATTTAAATATTGCTTCCTTGGCAAGCTATGTTACTTATACAGTTATATTCTTCTACCTTCTTCGTCGTTCCGTGAGTTCTATGAGGAACAATATTTGTGCCCTATTACAGACTTATAGTTTCACTTGATACTATAAATTAATTCTAAAATATCTTGACATGATTGCCGAGCGCTAAATAAGTGCCAAGTGCCAACAGACTAAAATTCACAATTGCATTAGGAAAGAAATGGTTATAATTTCAATTCTCACATGGTGTACTACTGCAGATTATATTGAAGCATTGTCGGGAAACTCATTGTGCTTTCTGCTTCAATGAACTACCAGCAGATAAAGTGCCATGTGTGTCTTGTTCAATTCCATTATACTGCTCTTTGGAATGCCAAGTTCAAGCTGGAGGAGAGGATTTTCCAAAGTATAAGACCAAAAATGGATTCAAACTGGACTTATGTGATGATCTCGAAAGATATGTGAAAAATGTGACTTCACCTGGCATCTGTAGTTCAGACCTCAAGCATTTTGCTGAGCATAGGCATGAATGTGAAGGTATGCATTGGCCTGCAGTTTTCCCATCCGATGTGGTTCTCGCTGGACGGATCCTTGTTAAGCACATAGAAGAACAGAGTGATGGTGGTCCTGGTGATAAGGTTCATAAGATTCTGGTATTTTTGTATTCTATTTTTCCATCTGTCTGGCCTTCTCCATTAGTTAACTCATTGCAGTTGAACTGAAAACTCTTTTATGCCTAGGATCTTTGTCAGAAGTATGGACAACTTCCATCTGAAACCAAACTGGAGTTTCATGTTTACTCTATAATTCTTCTGTGTTGTCTTCAGCGGTTTTATGCCACAAAACTTCCATTAAACTCGACCATAACTTCAGAGGTAGATCGCAGTGCTGATAATGATAAAAGCTCCACTGATATTAGTTGGATTATCTTTTCCCTACATTTATTTTTCTTGTTTTATCTTATTTCATTCATTACCATGCAGATCATTATGCTTCTCTCAAAAATCAGGATCAATTCCATGGCAATTGTTCGAATGAAATATTCAGATGTAAAGCAAGCTCTAGATTATGATTTAACAAGTTCGGTGGAACAGGTAATAATTGCCAAGGAGAATTATTTTAATTTCTTACATAAGTGTCGTACAGTTTGAATTGTCCCTTCGATTTTGATTTTGAGATTTATTGCCATATTTAAAAATCAAGCTGGTAGAATTTCTTTTTGAGGATTGGTATGGTAAAAATCTACTGTCCATTCTTTCGTTATCCTATTCCATTAGCTGGTTGGATCTGAATAACCTTAAGGTTTCATTATTGAGTTTAGTTCTGGTATGTGTCTTTTGCTAACTAATTAAGTTTGTCTGATGAAGGACACAAAGCATATGTTGGTAAGAGCATTGTTGAAGATATGCATACTGGTTCACTTATCTTTTATTTATTTTGGAGATGTGAGGATATCATGAGGTCATTGGAATGTGCAATATGAGGTCAGAGCCTAATGAACATGTAGGCTATGTGTCTTTGTGGGAGAAACAATTTCATGAATGATCTCCTACTTTGTTACTCTCAGTAAAGAACAAGATAACTACATAAGACAAGTCCAATGCTTTTTTGCTCTTTCATGTAATGGTTCTGCATGTAGTATTATGTTTGGTTTCAATATCTTTCAGTTTGATTTTCAGAAATAGATCAAGAATTGATTCCTCAGATATGGAATGTATATATGAAGAGTAAATGTGGATCTGTCTGATGATGTTTTACAGATTCAAGTAGCTCAAGCTGTATATTCTGGTGGAAGTTTATTTAATCATTCTTGCCAGCCAAATATTCATGCATATTTCCTTTCACGTGCCTTGTTCATACGTGCAACGGAAAATGTCTCTGCAGGATCAGAACTGGAACTCTCATATGGCCCTCAGGTAGTAATGCCTCTAAATCACAGTAACACTTATTTATATAAAATTAACTATTTTAAACAAATTCAGTTGGACTCCAGAATGTTCCTTTAGTATTGCCGTATGTCTAATAATCTAAACCCTATTCATGTTAAATGTTTGGAACTGTTGTTGTGGTTGCAAAAAGAGAGAGTTGTTACATAGAGGAAGCCACAACATACTTTTAACATGAAATCATTTTACTCATTCTATAGGCAAGGTCCAAGGATAACGTGCCATGAGAATTTGTTACAAGTGACTACTGATTGCAGGTTGGGCAGTGGGACTGCGGTGAGCGTCGTAAGTTTTTGAACGATAGATACACATTTATATGTCAATGCAGTGGTTGTGCACAGTTGAATCTATCTGATCTTCTCCATAGTGGTTATCGGTGTATCAGACCAAGTTGCGATGGAGTTGTGCTGGAGAGTAGAGTTCTTAAATATGAGAAGGAGAAGATAAAAAACTGTGAAAGACCCAACTCTTTGCAGGTATTATGCTTTTTGTTTATTCTCTTTAACCTGAACAAATTTTCACAAAACAAATATAACATCAGCAAAGCTCTATGAAATTTAGCGGTCTGTCATTCTAACACATGAATGTCATTCTTTCATTTTTAGGGACCTCGCTTAACAAAATTTGAATTTCTTGCATTGTAACGATTGCCATATAGGATTTAGTTGCTGCATATATTGTAGAACTATAGAGGCAAAAAAAGTTGCTGTTTATAGCATCGTCTGAATTATTTGCACTATTTATAAGCATCAAAGTGAATCATATGCCTTCACATGACAGGCTATTTGTAAGCTTATTTATACCTCTATTTTCGTATCCTTGTTTTGCATGGTATATTGAAGGACGGTGTGCTTATTGATGATAGAATCAGCAAGGTAGCTTATTACATGTTTGAGCAAACTGATTACCACTGCCTTGAGCCAGAACATTGCTTGGATTGTGGGACTTTTTGTGATTTACAAACCTCAAAGAAATCAATCACCAAAGCTGAGATCCATATCCAAAGGTATCTCTGGCCGAATCTTTTACTGAGATTTGTAAGCTTGAAATGCTGACATTGTTTCACCATCAATCTTCCCCATGGATATTCCATATGTTAAATCCCTGTTCCTACAATATATGACCAAGCCTTTTTTCTTGAGTTTGCTTGGGTCAACTGGTAGCATGTTTCACGTGTATTTGTAATTATAATTTGATTATCTATAATCTATCTAATTTGTCAGGATGAAGGGTGCACTGGCTTCTGGTGCTCTCACAACTAATCTTCTCATGGATTCTTTGAGATATGTTGATGTATTAAGGGCAGTATTACATCCTTTCAACAAAAGAATTGCTGAGGTAGTTTATGATTTTTCTTTATATAGTTCATCCATCTGCAGTACCATACTTTCGGAGTAGGATTCTGTTGACTAATCTTTTAGAAACTTGATGTCTCCAGGTGGAAGATAACATTGCACAGGCATTTTGTCTGATTGGAGATCTGCAAGCTGCAATGGACCACTGTCGGGCATCAGTTCAGGTAAGCTTTCAGTAGAGTATGATTTTTTCAAGCTATTATAACTATCGATCTTCTTATCGGATCTATTTTAAGAATGTCCTCGTTAATCCCACTTGTACCTGACCCTTTAAGAGCATCTAGATTTGATAATTATATATCTAAATCACATATTGTACACCATAAGTACCATAGTGCCCATGTCCTTCTGCTTATAAAGATTATATTATGCATATAATGAATGGGGATCTTTCTCAAAGGAGGAAACGGAATTTAGGAGGGAGCGATTCTTGTTTGGCTTTTTAGGAGGGAGTATTTGCTTGGCTTACTTTAGTGGGACGGCCCAAAAAAGGAAGTAGGACAACTTTAGTGGGAGGGAGGGAGTATTTGCTTGGCTTTTACGATGTTTCTCTTTACTAATTTGATTGAGCTCTAAATCATAAGTTGAATTGATAAACTCTATGAAATAAAAGTAAAGGTGTCTTACAAGTTACATTCGCAAGTGCCAAGTTTGTTAACTTTCAACAAACATTTTGCAAACAGATCCTGGAGAAGCTCTATGGTGAAAGCCATATCGCCATTGCAAATGAGCTGATTAAACTAGCATCCATACAATTTTCGATGGGCCAAGATATCTCGTCTGACTACACAACGCGGATCATCGCAATATTTTCTCAATACTACGGATCTCATGCAGAGATTATGTTTCCACATGTGCATTACCTTAAGAAGGAAAAACGCAGAGTTGTTTGAGTGGAAGCAAATCTTATATCTCTTTCTAGTATCCATTGACTAGATGAGTTTATTGGGCAAGTTTGTGTAAATGCATCTTGGTTTGTGAAGTCAATGACTTTTCCAAGTTCTTTTATGTTGCAGAATTCTTGGTTGCTCGAATAGAGGTGCTAAAGAAAAAGGGAACCGTTGTCTGAGATGCACTGTGTCCTTTGGCGGGATGGTTCCGGTTCCTTATGTGTGGAACCATTAAATGTTGGCATTTCAAGACATTTTTATTTTTATAAATTAATGTTTTTCTATCAAAATACATCATTTAGGATAGGGCAAAGTTGCAAATACACCCATTTTCGCTAAGGTCATATATACATCCTTACATTTCATTTGGACCAATTACATACTCAGGGTTTGAAAATTCAGGCTAAACACCCCTATTTTTTGACAAAAATGATGGAATTGCGTGCAAAATTACATAATACTCTCTCCATCCCAAGCTACTTGAGGCGTTGTTTTTGCGCACAGTTTTTTAGAAGGGTTGAAAAGTAGTGTAAAGTGGTAATATATATTTAAAGTTGTGTTGTAATAAAGGTGTCCTGAAAACGCCCTTCATTTTTAACAGTAAGCTAACATCGTTTGTTTTCTTTACATTTTTTAATCTGTCATACATTCCGAGGGGGCGGAGATCACCGTCCACAACGTGGCCGCCCTCCGTTGCGCCGCCGAGTATCTTCAGATGACCGACAAGTACTGTGACGGCAATCTCGCCGGAAGAATCAAGGATTTCTTGTCCCAAGTCGCCCTCACCACAACCTCTCCATCGTCGAACACTGCGTTGACATCGCCACTGCCAAGGTAATATAGTTAACACCGCTATGATAAAAAAAAAAGAAATAATTACACCACTCCACATAATTAATGGAATAATTGGTGGTATCTAGCTAGCTAGTGTTTGATGAGGTTGGTTGTATAATATCGATCAGGCTTGCGTGGAGGCAAATTTCCCGAGCCGTTCAACGCCGAGTTGGTGGACGGAAGAGCTGACCATCTTGGACATAACATTCTTCCGGAGGATCATTGCATCACTCCGGCAACGGCGCCCACTCTCTCGAAAAATCAGCTTTTCCTATCAATTTCTTGTGTTGTCTGCTCCGGACAGCCATTTTCTTGAGGGCAGACAGCCGCTGCAAGAACGAGCTCGAGAAGAGGATTTCTCTGATTTTGGAGCATGTCACCGTTGATGATTTGTTGGTTTTGTCTTTCACCTACGACGGCGAGAGGCTTGTTGTCCTGGAGAGTGTGAGGAAGATCATATCTGGATTTGTTGAGAGGGAGAAGAATGTAGCTGTTTTTAACGCAGGGGATTTTAAAGAGGTTTGCTCCACGGTGATGCAGAGAGTTGGGCCCAAGATACGAAAATGTAAAGAAAACAAACGGTGTTTAGCATACCGTTAAAAATGAAAGGCGTATTGCCCGAGTTTCAAAAGGTTGAGGGTATAAATGTTTCAAATCAAACGTCGGGGGAAATATTTGCTCTCCGCGAAAACGTTTAGGGGTCTTTTGCACCTTTGCCCTTTATTTTATCATTTGTTGTAAATAAAAATGTCATTTGCCTTTAAGCAAGAATCAATCTCAAATATACTTATTGTATCACTTGTTATAAATAAAAGTTTCATCTACTTTTAATCAAAATTTAATGTACTTTTATAAAACCTTGTAAGTTTATAATCTCTTGTACTTGGCAGATGATATCGTCTATTGCTTTGTGTGTGACATCCTTTCTTATATAAATAGATGAATATATGTGGTAAATCTTAGGGTTTAAAATTTCTCAATGTTATGGCATATATTTTTCTAATATAAATATTAAATTCTAAATCATTAATATTGATACATGTCAATCATCCACCTATGAAATAGAATATGTCACATAAAAATACAATAGAAGATCCAAACATACATCAAAACAAAGTTAGATCATATGTCAAATAAGAAACATGTATATGGTTCTACAGTTTGGTGTTCGATAACAATTTGAGTGCATGCATTTTTCAATTTGAATCAAGTACAAAATAGGCCAACATTTGAATCATAGTTCAATGACGATAAGTTGCAACGTCTTCTAGGACAACCAGAGATAATTGAAAGATATAGTAATATATAAATACCATACCTCTAAAAGTTTTGGTGTAGAATGACATGAGACATATTGTTGGGAAAATATATGTTATATAATAGATTGTTTTAATGATCCCAAAACCTCTTGATGCATTGCCTTAGAATTTTTTTTAGTGGACCTACATGTTTTGGTCTTTAGAGTAGCTAGTGGCTGAATACTGAAGATCAAGAGTGAAGACTGAAGACTGAAGATTGAGACTGAAGATTACAATGCTGAAGTATGAAGAATACAATATGGTTCTCACTTCGACTGAAGTATATGATACTGAAGTATGATATACTGAAGTAAGCAGCTTGAAGATACTGAAAATAACTAAGTCAGTTTCAACTAAAAGGTGAACTGAACCTTGTCTACAAAAACTGAAGTCCTTACTTCAGTTATATTTTGAAGTATCAAAAAGCTCAGTATGATGGAAAGACGGACTGAACTGACGAAGATCAGTTTAATGAAAGACGGACTGAAGTCTTCATATCTACTATTCAATGAAGAAAGTCAAACGCATTTAATGCGGTAGATTTGAAGATCGTCCTTCTCTCCGGATTTGGCGCGGAAGCCATAGCCTATTAGTGAAAGTCGTCGTCCTATCACCTTACCTCTACTTCTGGAGCTACGTCAAGAAAGGAAAGAAGATCAAGCTGCAGAAGCCCTCTTGTTCATCTATCTCACAACGGCAAATTCAAAGAGCAGATCTCCTCCAACGGATCTATTTTTTGAAGATGCCTATAAATAGAGGACTTCATCCAACCTTTAAAGGTTACCGACTCAACGCACTAAGCTGAACCTCTGCAAAATTCAGAAATCTACCAAGTCTTACTCAGTGCGAGTCGAAGAAGAGAACTCAAGTTTAAGTGTCGAATCATACTGTTCTCTTACCTTTCTAAGCCTGTAATTTCAAAATCCTAAGCTTAGAATTCCATATCACAGAGAGCCTGTTCTCTGTGATTAGTTGGAAATTTACAAACACCCCCTTT